>VXAA01001094.1:322117-346822 GCA_013399115.1 Anseranas semipalmata
GGCCGCGCGAGTCCCGCCGGGGCCGCGCGGGGGGCTCCGGCGGGCGGGAGCCGCGGGGGGCTGCGCGGGGGCTGGCCGGGCGAGGGCAAGGGCGAAGCTGCCCTCCGCGCTCGCAGACGGCGACGGGCGAAAGGTGGCTCCAGAGCACAAAACCCGGGCGGATAACTAATTAAGAAATTAAAAAAATTAATAATAATAAGGAAAAGGAGCGTTTTTGCAGTCGCTTTGCCCGCCGCTGTGCTGGTAGCGCTCAGAGCCCCTCGCTCAGGGCTAAAACCGCTCTGCGCGAGTTTCTGCGCGCGGCCGCGGGAGCGCAAGTTGCGCTCGCTCCCTGCGGGGTCCGGCTGGGCACAGATGCTCCTGGAGCTGGGGCAGAGCGCGTCCCCTCTTAGCCCCCGGTGTCCCTTTCTAAGGGTCTTTCCTAAGGCTGTCCGAGCTCGTGTGAGGATGAATACGTGACTCCGTGTCAGCTGTTCTGGTGATCGAGCCCGGGAATGTGATAGAAATCTTGAAATAATTTCTGCTAGACGTCAACCTGCTTTTCAAACAAATCATGCTGTCAGCATGTTACTGCTGTGAAGGGCTCCGAGGTGGGAATTTCAGTGGGAAAGCCATTAAGCTTTTTACTTGAAGGAGCCCTGAATGCTAGCCTGCAATTATAAGGAAACAGTGTAATTAGATTCAGCCTAATGCGGAGAATGAAAATATTTCAGTTGGCAAATTGCAGTTCCTTTTTTAGTGAATTCCTGTGAAGCTCAAGTGTCTCAGCGAGTCGGCTGAAAACTGGATCTTTTCACCAGTGGTTGCAGAGCTGCTTGTCAGGTACCTGCAAACAGCTCGTGGTGTTTAACAGGTACAAATTGGTGTGCATTTTGTGCCTTTCCTAATCTAGAGCAATGATTTGTCACGGGAGTGGGAAATTTATCGGAGTTACCAGCACCGGTGGATGCGTTCAATAGCTCTGTACCATAGCATGTGCATTTAGAACAGGCTTAGCCTTAGTCCCGGGGGCTGGGAAATCCCTCGGTAAGTCAGAGGTGCCCCCCTCGCGCTGCAAATGTTTGCTCTGCTGCTTTGGAGTGAACCGTCCCGAAACCATCTGGCAATGAAGCCAGCTAGCCCGTGGCTAGCTCTGACACAAAGACACGTGGAAGCAGCGTGCGGATTTTGAATCCACAGGTACCTCTGTGCTCCCTTCTGCTGCTCTGCTCCCCTCCCAGCCCCCCCAAATCTCCGTGTCCTGAGGGCAAACTGAGCTGCTGCCGGTGTTTCTCTTCTTTGCCCTGGGGACTTTGGGGACCTATGCGTGGAGCACGTGTATTTAGTGAGCGCAGTGTCGGTGGTAGCTTTCTGTGAGCAAACCCCACAGCACATTTTACTTGAAGGGTGCTGGGCAGTTGCCAGAGGAGCTGATTTCGGGGAGAAATGTGGGCATGGGGCATTTTTAGGTGTTTAGCGCCCTGTTCTATGAAGCACCTGGAGAGCAGTATTAGACAGTAGACCTGAAAATATTTGTTTTGTTTGAAAATAAAAACATCCATACGATTCAAATCAATTCTAACAATTTGGATCCAGACGGTTATGTAACGACAAGGAAAATTATTCATGTAGTGTAGTAAAATAGCGCAATTGAAACGCTAGTTACGAGTTTCAGGAAGTATGAATCAACTGCAGAAATTTCTCATCGACTTCCAAGTTCCAAGTCATAAACCGTAGTGTCATTGAACATGATTGTTTGTTACCAAAGTGTTCGCAGATCAACTGACTGAAACCAAAGAACGTTCGGTTGTATTCTGTAGCTCCTCTGACATGTCAGGGATTAGGGTTTTTTTCATGCGTGTATTAAAATTTACATTTGCACCAAACAATAATTTATGTCAGAGGAAGATCTGAGTGGCCCTTGCCTTTTTCTTGTCATCAGAAGTGTGCGGTGTTATTCGAGTATACCTCATGCAGATCGCCTTGAAGGTGCGTGTGGCCGCATGCATGTGAAGGAAATGTGTAGATATTTGGGAACAGCATGCAGGTGAGAAAGGTGTGAAAGAAAAGACAGCCACGTGCCTCCTCCTGCTTAATGGGCAGCCTCTGTGACCTGCCTTCAGGTGCTCATACTGCTTCTGCTGCAGCACAGAACCAGGTGAATATTTGATGTGATGCTTTTTGTTGTGCTGCAAAGCCATCATCTAGATCAGCTGTGTGGAGAAGTCCTGCTTTGTTGTAAAAGTTTACAGGTGTTGAGGTTCCTTTAAAAGTGCATTTAATTTTTCCAGCCCTCTAACCTGAAAAGAGTCAGTAGCTGGTAGTCACTGCTGATTTTAAATGTGCAGTGCTGTACACGTCCTCCTTCTCAAGGTCTTGCAAGCTGAGGGAAAAAAGGTGGGGGGTCACAGAGGAGTTGGGGGTTCTCCAAACACAGGGAGCTGCTGTCTGAGAGGACAAGAAACATCGGTCTTCAGGGAAACTTGGAGAATTCAAAATTTCTAGGACATGTTTAGCACTCTGCTTCCCATGGGAGGATGGTCCCCAAAGTATCTATTTCAGGCATTTTCACTGGGATGAGGCACTCAAGAAGTGCCCGTTTCTTTCCATTTCCCACATAGGAAGCCTGGATATCTAGCTCAGATAGAAACATCTGTGTTTTAGAGCTCTCTGTTTGAGATTTATCAGACCAGCCAAGGTACCTAAATTCTGTGCCAAGGGAGTGGTTGTACAGCAGGGGCTGTGGTGCCAGCAGGGGCGTTATGGATCAATGAATATTCTCACAAAACCATTCCTCTTCAGGAACATCCTTGATATAAACGTAGCACTGGCACGTCTTCACACAGTGCTATTGGGAGGAAAAATGTGTTAATGTTTCCTATTTGACTAATATACCTTCCTCATGGCATCTAGTAGGGTTATCTCGTCTTTAACCTCTCGGAACAACCTGGGGTTGGTATGGACATCTCCCCTCTTTGAGGGAGTGATGCTGGACAGACAGCTAGACTCAGGCAGGTGTCCCTCTGTTTTGGTTCCAAGGCTGCTTTAGTGAGAGATGTATCAAGTCCCTCACAGCAAATCCTTGCTCTCTAAGTCCAGGGAGATGAGGAGAGAGGAGTCACCACTCAGACCAAACTGCAGGCTCGGACTGGGGGCTGTGACTGATCTGAAGTCCCCCTGATTTCCTCTGACTCACCATTGCTGAAGTGAAAGGGAGACGTTCTCCAGTCCCTGTTTCACTAGCTGATGCCTTTAGAGAGCAGTGCATGCCATATGTAGCGGCAGAAACAAGACTCTTGAAGGCTTTGCTACTTTAACTGTGGCCAGAATTACTCCCTGTGTAACGGGAGGAACAATCTGGGTCAAAACAGGGAAGAAGCTTATCTGGTCCCTCACCCATATAGGTCCCTATCCAGGCAGCCACACTGAGAAGAAAATGTGTGCTTTGCCTAAGGAGAGAGAGAGGAAAAAAAAAAAAAGGAATTCAGTGGCAGTCTGTGGGGGTCTTTGCTATGACCTGAATCTAGGGCTATTGACAGCTAGATAGCAATGCAAGAAAAGTCTGAACTAATCCAAATTTGAGGGGCAGAGACCATAGAAAGTGTGCTTTTGAGGTGTGGTGCCCGATTATCCACAGTATTGTGCCTTCTTGTAGCTGACTAAGAGCATGGATTCACCGTATCACTTTATTTCTGGGAGAAAAGGCTCTCCCCTTTCTGTCAAAAGACCCACAGGTTTCTTGGGAAGACTTGAGGCAAACATAGGGAAAACCCAGACCATCCCTGAAGCTCTTTTGCATGATTTGAGTTGTGACCGTGATAAAAAGTCTCTTGAATCTTTGAATCCCCCACACCCAGGCAGTCACTGTCTTCCCTGCAAGACTTCAGATATCTGTGAGCAAGAGTGCTGCCTTTCAGTGCCAGTAAGCCAGTGTAAGGCTTGCTGTACAAATGCTGTCTCTCCTCTTCTCTATAAAGCAGCAACTTATGGATGTGGTGTCTTCTAAGCCATCTCTTCCACTTTTTTTGGCAGTGGTCACCATCCAGATATCCTTCTAGGAATGATCTTGCATAAATCCATGGCAAGCACTTACGCACAAGCACTGTGTCTTTTCATAGGAAGGAAGCAGTGCTACAGCACTCCACGTTCATGTCTGAAGCAGATGATTTTTTTTTTTTTCTGAAGCGTCTGATTAGCCTACCTGTCTTTTTATGTGGTATCGTGCTTGGTGTCGGGGGATGTGGCAACCAAGATGTATCAGGGACGTTGCGTGATTATAGTGACGGGACCCTACCATTCATACTGTCATCCCATCTGTTTACACTCTTGGCCACATGTTGTAAAGGTCAAGACATCTACTCACAGGGAATAACTGGAGTGTGTGATGCTGCGTATCTGACTGTGCTGCCAGCTGGCTGTGTGTAGCCTCGCTCTCTCGGCATGCAAGCAGCATCCTCCACGTGTGTCCAGAGCAGGCCAGTATTAGAAATCATGAAGCTGATGATGGGAATAAGTTTACTGACGTCTGCCAAAACTAGTATGCTGGGTTTCAATGCCAAGACGGATCCCAAGTGTCAGAGAGCAGCCTTATATTTGCTGTTCAACTGATGCAGCTCAAGGCCCTCGTGTATGTCATCTTGAAGTTGTAGCTTGCTAGCTGCCTGCTGGTGCGTAGCTGACTGAAGACAGGATTAAAGAAAAGGCAAACAGACCGCTGTCATCCTTTCATTGCTCTCTGCCTTTTTAGGACTTTTTAGAAGTCCTCAGCTCCTTCAGGCTATGCATTTGAGGGACTACAGGAATCCTCCTGGCTTTGCACAGGAGCCTTGGCAGATGTGTGGCTCTTGGAGAAGCTGCTGATCAAAATCTGCAGTGTTGAAATTAGTGGAGGGCCACATTCGTATCCAAGCAGTGTATCCAGGTACGAGTGTCATCTGGACTGAGCTATTGGAACCAGATCATGTGGGATTAGCCAGGGCTATTCTCTTATCTTGTGGAAGCTTTTCAGAGCTTGAAAATATACCCTATCCTAAATTTGGGTGAGGAAAAAAAATTAACAAGTGATTGTAATTGGAAAGAGTGATTATTGCCAAAGTGGTCTTGATCAATTCAAACCAAATTTTATACGTATAAATAAATAAATTAGAAGTTGTATTTTGGAATACAAACCTAAGTGTGGGTTTTTTCTTTTCTTTTTGAAAATAAGAAAGCAGAATTTCCTACTTCTTTTCCCCACGCAAACAGAGCTGAAACCAAACTTCTTGTAAAAAGGCGTTCTTTTCAAAGTTTCCCTTCAGCTGAATGTTTCATCAGCAAATCACTTGGGCAGCTGTCGTGGATGTCCTGTGCTGAGCTCCTGCGGGGAGCTGCATGTCCTTGCTGAGCCTGGCCCAGCACATCGCGGTGGTGACGCTCTCTCTCGTAGTTTTAAATATAAACTTTTAAGTGGTGTTTGTGATTTAGGAGGAAGGAAGGTGGTGTTTAGACTTTCCATGCTGTGGAGGCATGATTCTTTTTAAGTCATCTTGCATCATTGCTAACTTGTGCGGTGTTAGCGGAAAGTACGAGTTACTTGAGACATAAACAGTCCCATTGTGTGTTTCTGCTGTTTCCCAGCAGTGGCACAGCAATGCTCTTAAGTACAGTCCACCTACTATCAGTTTAGCATTTCCGCTTGACCATTTATGTAGTGATGTGAAATAGAGAACAGACAATATGGAGATCTTCAAAAGCCACCAGGGCGTGGTCCTGGGCAACCTGCTCTAGGTGACCGTGCTTGATCAGGGGATTGGACCAGATGGCCTCGAGAGGTCCCTTCCAACCTCAGCCCTTCTGTGATTCTGTGATATTGCATGGATGGAAAAATTACTCGTGGTAGAGAGATTCCTGTTCCCTCTAGCAGGCATCAGACCAGTGCCTGCAAGACCAAGGACGAGGTCTAGAAAGCCTTCTCCGTGTGAATGGTTCAGAGGGTGACAATGGGTCATACCAAGGTTCGATGCTTGGAGAGGGCATTTCAGGCTGGATTCACCAGCTTTGATATGTGTGGAAACTGGCCAGCAAGTTGTCCCTTCCGACCTTTCCTCCGGCCATGGCCAGACGAGGAGGAGGAGCGGTGCCTCCTGCCTCCTCCCGCGTGGCTGCAGCACCCTGTCGGGGAGCTCCGCGGCCCCGTGCCTTGCGCCTGGGGCCGGTTCCCGGAATGGCGGCTTTCGGGAGGGCGCAGGGATGCAGCTGCTGCAGGGGCCCTGCAGGGAAATAAAAAAAAGCTTAATTAAGGGAGATGAGCCCTGCTGGGATGGCAGGGGTGTTTGATGGGTCATACTGCAGTTTGATTTATAAAACCCATTTTGGACTGGGGCTGGTATTTCCTGAACTTTCAATTAGCTAGGCTCCAAGGCCAGGAGACAGCTGTGGAGGCTTCGGTGGGTTTTAAGGTGTTGGTGGTTTTTTCTTTTCTTTTTTTCTTTTTCTTTTCTTTTTTTTTTTTTTTTTTTTTTGGTGATGGCATGAGATGATTTTTGTTTTGTTTTTAAGGGCACAAAGATTTTGACAGAACTGCCTGCAGCTCTCTTTTTTACATTGCAGTGTTCATCATAGCACAATGACAGAATTGAATCAGTGGTAGCAACAGTGGGAATTTTTGGCAAAAAAGTATAATGTAGACAGAGCTGAAGTGTTCTGCTAACTAAAACAGTAGCTGTATTTTAAGAGAGCTAGACATGACTGTTTTGATCCAATGTGGTGTTAATCACAAGAATACATAACTGCTTTCCTGTGAACTTTCCCCTTAAAAATATCCAATGATATCACCTGATGTTTTGCACGAATGCTCAGTATACGTGGAGCCAGCTGTTCTAAATTCTGGTTAAACTTGGAATATTCATAGGTCAAATATTAGTGTATAAATAAAAACATTTTGAAAATGGAAACAGAAGCACAGTATTTGAAATATACTCAGTGTGCAGATGTACTTCATGGCTTGAATAGCTTTACAAATTCATCAAGACACTGTTAACACTTGCTCTGAAGAAGTCAAATTTCCCAATAATAAATGAGAACGTGTTTTTCAAACAGTATTCCAAAGATGTGCTATACCATATAATTTAATGGTCATTTGCAGTAAGAAAGACATATGAATTAGCTATTTGAAGCTCCCTTGTACATAAGATTTCAGTTTGATCATCAAACTGAAATCTTACTCGGGGTGGATGGAGAGCCACAATTTTTTTTTATCAGGTGTGGGCTGTAAAATATGCTGTGTTTAAAACATACATAAAACGGTGCCACTTCACGCAAGCGCAGAGGCAATATTCTTATCTTGTCATTTACTGCATTACGTGTGCGTGGTGTGTATGGTCAACGTATTAGACAGTGTGTTTGTGTAAGGGCTAAAGGGTGACATAATGTCTATTGAAGCGCAGTCATTTAGCTTCACACCAGGCAACAAGGATCATGTAAAAAATGAGAACAGATTAAAGCCTGTGGGCAGGCTGTGATATTCACACCCATAAGCAAAGAGGTGTTGGCGAAAAGGGTCTGTAGTTTTTGTCTGAAACGGAGGAGCCGTATTGCATCATTGTGTCTCCTGACCGCTGCTCCCTGGAGTTTCCAGACCGCTTGAGAGATGAATCAGGGAGAGTAAAACTGTAAGCAGTCAATCCCAGTCCTCTTACAGGGAATAAAATTGTCCAAATGAGTTGGAAAAAATGTTGAACCATAACAAGCACGTACAAGACACAAAATACTTGTCTGCCTCCGTCTTCGTAAACTGTGTAATAAAAGCTGTTTAGACATGAACATGTAGTTTAACTTCCGTATTTTTCAAATCTCATTAAAAGTATGTGGAATAAGGATCTTTACTGGGGAATAAAGTAGTGGTTGGGGCTTTATTTCTGCTTAAGCACAGTTGAGATAGACTTTCAGAATGATTTTGTTTGGAAGGGTCCTTAAATATCATCTAGTCCACCCCCCCTGCCATGTGCAGATACATCTTCCACCGAGTCAGGTTGCCCAAAGTCCCGTCTTGAACATACTTCAGGGATGGGGTATCCACAGTTTCTCTGGGCAACCTGTTCCAGCATCTCACCACCCTCATCGTGAAGCATTTCTTCCTTGTATTCAAAGCAGATTAAGCCCAGTTCCTCAATACATTTGCATGCAAGCCGTGAGAGGCTTCTCTACCAGCCTTCTCTGACCTTCCTCACCTTGCCAGGGTCAGGTGTGTCTCCTCTGGGGTCCCAGAAGCAGGACACCCTCTGGGTGCCACAGGCTGGAGAGGACGTGGGGGCCCTGTTCTGCAGAGGGGTAGCGTGCAGGCACCCTCAGTTACCCAGGAACTGGGGATCAAAACTATGTCTCAGGCATGTCACTTTGGGTTAGTGAGGAATGCTGAGCAGTGATTCACCAAGCCAGGCTTTTAAAATCTCAATAACAGCCATGGAGAATCAGAAGATCCTGAATTCCAGTTACATACATGAGTGAGAGAACGTGTGCTTATTTTCAAGCATCAACTTTATAACGAATGGACAGGATCGATTTGGTAGTGGTTCCTGTTACTAAATATGCTTTTCTCATTGCAGTGCACATCTCAGCAGTGTAAGATTTTTAGTGCAAAATGGTAGGAGCATGGTTCGAAAATTTAAGCTAGTTGTGTAATTCGTATTTGGATATCTGCACAAAGATTTGATCTGCAAGTATAGAATTCAGGTATTTGACTGACAAGATGAAGTCTGAAGAATAAACCCTTCATTTTAGAAAAGCAGCAGTCTCTCTTGCCCACAAACCATCATCCTGAGACCGCATTTCAGGCATGCAGACCCTTTTACTTAATTATTGTAACATCAAACGTCTTCAACATGAAAGGGACCAAGCAGTGGCTATGCAAGATAATGACTTGTTTATAGAAATAATTTAAACAGCATATGAAAAGGATAAACATGCATGTCCTGCCAAAATTCACTGTATGTTCTGCAAGCTTTAGTGATTGTGAATCTCTTGGCTTGCCCTTTCAATGTCTTTTTTGTTAAATTCCTCTCCCCCACCCCATCCCCCCAAAAAAGCGAGAGAGGGAGGGAGTGAAGAAAGAAGGGAGACAAAAAAGAAAAAAAAAGTTCTCATATTTAAGGCAGTTCCTACTTAGTATGCTATGGAAGATAGCTGGAGAGAAAATACATTTGCTTAACACAGGACAAGAGATATTTTCACTTCAAGATGTCTGTGTTTTGTCTCTTGCATGTGATGGTTTTTACACTTTAATGACTGTAGCAGCCATCCTCTCCAAAAATGTTCCATTCTGCAGGATGTGGAGGGCTCCTTGCCTGTTATACAATGCAAGGATACGACTATCTTTTATCCAGGGCCTGAAAGCACTTCACAAGCATTGGAGTCTCACAGCACGCTCTGACTAATGTAAATGGCCATTATACTCATTTTCCGAACGGCTGAACGGAGGCTCAGAGGGCATGACCGGACCGGGGGGCTGTGATGAGGTCCGTGAGGTTCTTGCTCGCAGCCCTGTGATCTAACCACGAAACTGCATCGCTGGCCTGGCAGGCCTCCAGGTGGCTCGCACAGTACGCTCTTATTCGGCAAAGTCCATCCTTCCCCAGGTTGCAGTATCAGTCAGCTGGAGATCACAACTTCTCACTTTACGTGCGCTTTGTTCCTCCCGGTGGTGAGCCTTCCTCGTCGGCGTTGCTCGATGTTCTGTGGGCAATGTCCATCGGGGACACAGCTCCTCAGCCATGCTTGGGAGCAGCTTGACATCGGTGTCGCCTCCCGCCTTCATGGGTGCTGTCTGAACACAAATATTCACCAGGTGTCCGTTTGTACATGATATCTACTATGTGCCCTACCCTGCGGGAGTATGTGGGATGGGGCAGAGGTGGGCTTGTGTGGCCACGTAGCACAGCTGGGCCACCCTGAGCCTGTCCAGGAGAGGAGGGATTTCAGGACATCTCCTGCCCTGAGCTCTCCCTGCTTTTGAGGATTTTCTTAGGGGATACCAATGTCTGGGGAGCTAAGATTAGTTTGAATGTGGTTCTATTTTTAATGTCCATCGAGTGAACTGTAGTTGAATCTGTTCTGAAAATAGCTCTGTTTTTATCCATGTGTTGAAGCCCTGGTACATGGGCATAAGCTAGAGTCCAAGAGGAGCCGAATAGGAAAGGTAAAAGAGGTCACAGGCTGGCACATTTTTCACTTGAAACTGCTGGAGAGCATAGTAAGGGTTTGGTTGACTTTTGGTAACATGAAGGCAGTGGAAGGGGTTTGCTTAGGTAAAGTGATGTCCATGCTGCAAGGAGGCTAGAAGTAGGTGTTCTGAGTTAACTGATAGCTTTAAGAAACTCTGAAAAAAATACAGTGTAATGGCTGAAGCCCTTATAATGAGTCCTTTATGTTGCAGGAGCTATTGGAGTTGGGTCTGTCTGATGCTTTTGCTATCGCTAGTCTCAGTAAAAACAATTTTATGGGGTCCCAAAACATTCTGTTGCTTCTGGCAGCCGTCGAGCAGGCAGCTTGGCTTCACTGGGGCTTGAAGAGATAGTTCATTAATTCATGGCACTTTCCAGAATAAACATGGCAAACCTCCTCTGAAATAACAGACGGTAAATCCTCCTTGTCACTCAAGACCGCACATTTGTCTTCGGAAAGGGGCAGTGAAAGAAGCTGTCCATCTCCTAATGAATGAGAAAATAAATAGCAGATGAATTGGGCATTGTGTCATACTTGACATGGCAAGGCTTTGAGTAGAATAACAAGAAACCTTCCCTCGTGTGTTTTCCCTGTTAAATACGGACCTAAGCTAAGCAATGCCCACTAGGCAGGCTATCAGACAGCAGAAATATCACGGCTGTCTGGCAGAGATGCCCGGTGGGAACAGCAGCCTCCTTTGCCCCTGCTTCGGGCTTGCTCTCTGACCCCAGATGCTTCAACTTGTTTAGGAGGGTGGATTTCAGCACCTCTCCGCTTTGGGTCTTCAGAGACCGGGCTCCCTTGTTTTTTGGCGCTGCAAGGTTTCCAAAGGTTGCTGCAAGGCTGGGTTGCTCCAAGTGCACAGATGTTTTGTGAAGCTTGTTATTTTCTATGTTGGAGGTTATGAGTCAGATTACTGTTACCAAAATGTTTATGTGAAATCATTTCTGAGTCATATATTTGCATCATATACAACCTGTCTGACAATCAAAACATTCAGCACTCAGCTAATGATTATACTAAGTTTTCCAACACTCTGCTCCAACATAACATAATTACACAGCAAAGTGCAATATATTATTTTGACAGCGTTCTTCATGTGTCTTGTGATGTCAGAACATTATAATTGCTATTATTTGAAATTATCAGATAAATAAGTACTTTGTTGCATGC
The DNA here is from genome assembly GCA_013399115.1 of Anseranas semipalmata. Taxonomy (NCBI): domain Eukaryota; kingdom Metazoa; phylum Chordata; class Aves; order Anseriformes; family Anseranatidae; genus Anseranas; species Anseranas semipalmata. Next base: position 333,467 of record VXAA01001094.1, read on the forward strand.
AACAAAGTTAAAAATAGTGAGACGCAGTCCCTCAGAAATGAAATGCCCTGCAACTGTTCCCGGAAATGTGCTTTTTCAGTTCCCAAGAAAATATAAATTTCAAGAAGTTTCCTAGTGCTTTTAACCATGTTCTGTCCAGAGGGGTGCAAGATTAAGGTTTGGTGGTGAACTAATGGACAGTTGTGAATATTTGCATGGAGAAATTGTTTGAATGCCAGGATTTTGGCAGCTGCTCGGAAGGCTGTTTGGTAGTTTCTGTATAACACGGTTTATAAGATGGAAATGGAGTGTTTGTAGCAGCGTGGAAGACATAAACAGTCTGTAAACTACAACTTGATGCATGCTGTGTTTATCTGTTGTGTAAGTTCTAGCATAAATAGGGGTCACTGGCAAAAAATACTCTGAATAATTAGGGCAAACATTTAAAATTACATTTACCTTCATGCGTGTGAGAGCTAGGGTAGGACTGTTCATTGCCACGTCCCGGTAAATCCAGTAACTCCTCTTTAAGTGTCTGTTGTAAAATGGGGTAGGGGAAAACCAAAGCACCCCCCAACTCTGTGCTAAGAAAACAGTCAAGGCGATTAAAAGTACATAGGGGCACAGGGCTGCTCATTTATTTGTTTTTAAGTAACTTTCTGTTAAAAAACATGGGGATTTTGAAATGGAAAATGATTCTAGGGCTGACTTGTCTGAAGTTTGGCTAACAGTCTTTTGTAATTGCCTTTTGGAATTGGAGTTTGGCCAGTTATGAGTGTGAAGGTCACTGACAGGTCCCTTTAAGTATAAAATATCATTGGATTTCATCACTTTTACTGAACTGGCACGGCACAAAGTGCAGGATGGATTATGATGACATTCTTTATGTTTGTAGTGAAAAAAGTATGAACAATACAGTAGTGGACTTCCCTGGCTACAAGTGTCTTAACCATGCTTAGTAATCAGGGAGCCTGCGTTTGGAGGAATAAAAAGCTTCCCCATGCAGTAACAGCGAGCACCATCTTTGCTTATCCGCTCTCCTTGGCCAGCGTCAGTAGCAAATACATAATTGGACTATGAGGACCAATATATTGTGAAGTGTAGTGGAAAATGCCAAAAAAAATTTCAGTTGGACCAAGTCCATTTGTCCTGTGCTAATTTCTAGCCCTGTAAACAAACACAGCTGCTCAGCGTAGAATCAGTGCTCAGAGTGGTTAAAAACAGTGATGCATTGCTAGTGAGATCACGGCAGAAAAAATATGTAACATATGAGGCTGCAGTAAGGATCAAGACTATCCTCAGCTCTGATTAATTGTTTCTGTTGATATGTTTTCATCTATTTATGATGCCATAGGGTAACTAGAATGTGAAGATGGCTTTTTAGTTGCCAGACCATTTAGCTGAGACTGTCAGAGTGTTAAGTATTGATGAGCCAGTTGTGAACTTTTGCAAAAGGGTCTGAATTGGTGACTGAGGGCTTAACGAATGTATACATACATATTTTATATTTCTCTTTTTCATTTTGATATGTTATCAGTTTGATCACCTGGGCTTTGTTATTATTTGTTTATAAATATAATATTTATAATATTATTTATGATTTATTTATAAATAAATGTATTTGTCTGTTATTTTGTCTTTTATTAAAATGCCTTTAGAAGTCCTGAACAAGGGACATGAGGCTTCAAACATCAGAAACCTTGGGGCAAAGCCTGCTATGTCATTGGCAAATGCAGCAGCACTTACACTGTAATCTGTCTTGAGGCACAATTACATGTTTTGACGTCCTTGAGCCGACTAATTGCTCTGGGGAAAATAAAGAAGTAAGGAACGGTCTTGGTTACTGTAGTAGAAAAGACAGCTTCCAACCTCTTCTGTCCATCACATCAATTATTTAGTCACTGATGTATGGTCATCCCAAGACCTAGCATAGCAGGGCTCCTATAATGTGCTTGACGTCATATTGTGCATCACCTATCCTCGCCAAGGATTAAAGAGATTTCTTTTCCTCTTTGGCTTTGAGAAAAACAGAATGCTAAAGGAGCTAGGTAGTTCAGGTAGAAAGTAATGGAAAGTAGATAAGACAGAACATAAATCATCAAGTATAGTTTGTCGGAGGAGTTGTTAGGGAATCCTCCTCGTGCGTACATTTTGTGTTAAGGATGGCCAAGTTAACAAGGTCTACATGCTCTGTGTGAGGATTCACTTTTGACAAAGCTCTGGTGGTACCTGTGAGGGCTTTCTGTCAGGAGGTTTGCCTGGTCCTTGGCCAGCTTGGCTTCACATGTCTTGCTGGGAGGATGTGAAGCTGAGATAGAAGTCCTGTCTCCTGTGTTGTTTGCTTGGGGCACTGCAGGTTGCAAGGCAGGTTCCTGTTAGGTCCTGGCTCTCCGTTCCTTGTCCTTCCTATCCAGGGAGGCTTGACAAGTTGCCTAGAAGCCCTGAGAGTGGCAGGTTATTTCTTTCTGCAAATCCACACTTGTTTTGCAAAGTTAAAATCTTGTGTGAAATGGAAGTCTTCCTCTGAACAGCTCCAGTTTGAAAGTTTCAGGCATTTCACATCTGTCTGGGGCTTTACTTGAAATTGCATGAGATGTTTCATTGCCTGCTTTCCCATGGCATGTGGTGCTGTCACCCTCTCCAGAAGCCTCTTTGGTGTTGAGAAATAATTGGGTGTTCGACTTGCATACTCAACTGTGCTGTCTTGACTTCTGTCACGTCTGCAGAACAAGACTGAGGCACATCAGTGGCCCACGTTCTAGAAACACTCCTTGCTGTTGCCCCTACTAAACTATATTCTGGCATGAAGAATTTAATTCTTGAACTGTCAGTCTGGCACTTTCCATAAACATTAAATTGACTCAGAGTGGCTAGGTCTAGTGCTATAAAACATACCATTCAGGTCTTATTGCCAAGAAAAAAAAATTACCTGTAAATAGCAGACTTAGAGCATAGGGGCTCATTTCTGCACTTATGCTTTTTACATTTCCATTTTTGCACCAGCCTGACAAAAAGTTAACTGAAATGTCAAAACTATTTTTATGTAAATATATGCATTATTGAATCTCTTACTCATAAAGCAAATACTACTTTAAACCCACACAAAACAGCTGAAGCTATATATATTTTCTCACTACTGAATTTGGCTTTCAATAACTCGGAGTTTACTGTCCAAAATAAAGTTAGGAATCAAGAGCACTTTATTTTCCAGCTAGCAACATATGTACTCTTGGCTTTGGACTGTACCAATATGAGATGGAAGAAAACTTGGATTTGTATGACAGGTCCTCTTAGCAATTAAAAAGAGAGAGAGAGAGATCACGATTAAATAAACACATTACTTTTAATTTAGCCAAATTTTCTAAAATTCTAAACTACAAAAAATGTGAAGGAATAGTAAGAAAACTTGAAGGCTTTGGTATTGATCAGTGGCTTTCAGATGTGTTTCTCCTGCTAAAAGTACCATCTGCTGCCAGATTCAGAGGCAGTAGTTATCTCAAGTAGAGGCTGCAGTCTGCAAATAGTCCCATAGGTTTCATTGATGCTATTTGAAGAGTAAGGACAGCAAAACCTGCACTTAGCAAGTACAAACAAAAACAGCCGAGTTTAGGGATTGTTCGCTAAGCCCAGGTCGTAATGACCTGGACGGAGATGCTCGCTCTCATTCTCGGAATTCATGGCTTTTTTCCACTCTACATATTTCCTTGTCCCACTGCACTCCTCTCTGTGGGAAGTTACCTGAGGTCAGTATCAATTCCCCACTTCAGAAATCCATGCACATGAGAACTTACTCCTGAATCCAAGAAAAACCACTCACCGGTGCTCTGCCACAGTCTCCTGGTGAGACTCATTGCTACCTCTCACACGTTCAAAGTTAAAGCAGCCATAGCAGAGCTGCACGCTGGTTTTGCCTTGGCCTCTGTTGCCGGCAGGACTCCCCAGTCATCTCCTGCTAGAGCCTTTGCGCTCGCTGGGATCCGAAAAAACAAGGTGGAGGGAGTGGGGAATCCTCTGCAGAATTGCATGCGATCTGTCAACCCAGATTTGACTTGAAGGTTTTAAGTTCGTTATCCAGCCAGCACAGGCAAAGGAATTTTGGTCTGAACTGTTTGGAAATTATCGTCTTTGGGTTGTGGAGAATTTGTCTGTCACTATGTGTGGCGTGAAGTGTGCACGTCGCTATTTCTGCTCTTTCTGGTTGAATAAACCCAAGCTGTACTCAAGGAGAAAAAAAAATCAGAGTGCTGTTTGAGGCAGATGGGCTGTGAAAGCAGCCCTGGTTGTCTGAGGCTGGAGTTACTATGAGGCACAACTTGGGAAGAACCCTGCAAAGAAAGCCTTAGCCTATCTGATGCTATCACAAGCAAAATTTGAAAGACTCCACTGGTGTCGGAGCAAATGCTGTGGTTGGTCACGAGTGGGCTATGTGTGGCCGATCGCTGGAGCTGGTTACCCACGTCTGAGTTCATGGCCACAGAGAAAGTGGAGAGAAATCCCGGGGGCAGGAGGAATGAGCTTGACTGGAGGGAGGTGTACATGCATGGGTCCTTGCTCTCATCCATGCAGTTTTGGGGCAGGAGGACCACATGTGAGCTTGGAGGATGATGCCTAAGAGATTTGAGTTTTCTAAGAATAATATTTTCAGCTGGATGAAACCACAGCTCTTGTTGATGCAGTTTTTGATCATTTTACCTCTTATTTCATGACTCCTACTTTGCATGATTCAGAACTGTGTAAACACTTGTAACAGCGTCTTGTTGCTGTGAAAGTGGAGCTGCAATGGAAGATTCAAGGTTTACAGGGGCGAGAGGTTTACCATCTTCATTAGACCGACCGATGGAGCTGAGAAAACAGGCAGGCTCTCCATCACAAAAGCCTTTTTGCCCGTCAGATCCTCTGAGCCCTGTCCCCTTTTGGGAGCATCCCCCGGTGGCGTCCCCTGCATCTCCCTGGGAGGCTGTGTAGTGAGCAGGCTCTGTCTGGAGGTGCCTGGGAGGGACGTCTGACAGAGCTGCCGAAGAGGAAATGATGTTATTATGCTTTTCTTGTGATGTCCTGTTCTAGGAAAAATGATCATGATGTTCTTTATTCTCTCTCGTTAAACGCGGTGTGTGTTAAGAGGCTGTTGAGAGTAGGCTCATATGGGTTGTCTTTAAATGCAAACCATAAGGAAAAACTGAAATAACAGATGAATAAAATGATTGTGGTTTAGCTTATGCCATAAATACTGTTTTCCTTTTTAAATACATTTTTGGAAGGTGAGGGGAAACCAATTACAATCGAGTTTAAAGCGAGCAGACTTTCCTGTGTTTGACTGAGGTGCGTGATTCGTCTTGACTGGTCTTTTCTTCATTTTTAAGTCATTCTGCTTGTGCAACATTCATTCTCTAAGCTTATTTTGTTAACCTTGCCACCTGAATAAATTAAATGCATGTGGTCATCGTGGGGTGTTCCTTTAATTAGGCACCTGCTGGTCACAGCTGGGACATCTACATGTTCATCTGCTTCTCTGTGTAGCCAGAAGAGAATTAATCCTGTGGATTTGTTTTTTTCAGCCTTTGAAAACTTTTTTTTTAATCTGTTGTGCAGATTATTTAGATACACTAAAATGTCCTCATTCCACTGCTTTGGTATTCCTCTGTGTGCTTAGAGTGCAGAGCTAGTCAGCTAGCGTATTATAATTCGTACTTTCATTAGCAGCAGTGATGCACACAAAAAGCCTAAATCTGGTCAAGAAAGGTAAAATGATGTTTACACTAGCAAGGATCCTCAGGGCCATCACAGACAACTATGTTGTAGCTCCAGAGAAGTCCTGCCCAATGTTCCCCATTTCTCACAGGTCATAGGACACCTGCCAGATACCCTGGAAGAAAACTAATAATAGCAAAGAAGTAAAAGACCCAAACCTGCAGCTGTAAGCTGCTGGGGGGGACGTGCCTGGGAGCAGGAGATCAACAGTGCCACAGGTGCCTTAGGTCCTTTCAGCAGCAAAACATCTGCTGGGTGACATCCCCAGGCAAAACATGGACGGTTGTCAGTCTTACAGAGGGGAGTTTGCTGTTTACCTAACAGCAGACTCTCCCTGTGCTTTGATTTGAGGTGATTTCCTTGCTGGTCTTAGCCCTTGCAGTTATCTTTGCCTGTGAGACATTGTCAGTAACTCAGTAATTGGGTGCCAGCAGGCTCCTTTGCCATGGGAGGCACTGAGGCTCTTTCTCTAGTTGGGGTCAGTCTCAGATACTTCACAGGTGGGTGGAAAAAACTATGGTCCAAATGAACACAGTAAAAATGATGATCGCGTCCCACTTCATTGCATGCTGACAGTGCTAACAAATTTGACAGCTCTGGCCTCATTTCACAAGTTTCAGGTTCTAATTTCAGGAGCTATGGGAATGGTGGTCAATTAGGACAAAACATACCCTGCATCCTCTCCCAGTTTTTCCCATAGATATGTATATGCGTGTACTCACACTCTTTCTCCCTCATGCTCAACACAATTAGCTTCTTCTTAGGCAAATCTAAAATTTGCAGAGGAAAGATACTGGAGGTAGCTTGTGAGAGGTGCAAAATGCGGGTATTGTACATTGGCTGTGGTGGAAGAATCTGCTTTTGCCGAAATTTGGCTTTTGGGCCTGACTTGTGACATCTATACTGGTATAATAATGTGCATTAATATTTGGAGAAGCGCTGACTGAACATCACTGATCAGTAAACATCTCAGACATGAGTGTTGGTTCAGATGAAGTTTGAAATTGTATCCTTCTTGGGTATTACTTAGAGTGAAGTTGACTTCCAACTCCATGCAAAATGACTTCAAATGATATGCAGCCAGTAAGTACCCTATATCAAGGTAACTGGTTTTATTGAATATTTTTCATGAAAACGATATAGTTTAATGAGAATGGTGGAAAATATAGAGTTGAACTGAAACATCGTAAGAGATTATTTGTCTCTTGGATTGCAATCAGTGAGTAGTAAGGGCTGTTAAATAGATAGAAAATTTCAATGACTATACCCTTAATAAAGAAGCAGCTAAATAAATATTTCAAGAAAACGGTGAAGTCAAATTGCAATAAATTTTATTATTTAGTGCACTTTTAAGGCCCCAGGGCAGGAATATATCTGTATTCAGGAAAGCACTTAAGCACATGCTTTCCTGAATAGGGCCTTAGACAAGACTTGCACTTAAGTGCTTTCCTGAATGTGGGCCAAAACCTTCTTCTAAGAGTTTATTTTAAAGACACTCTTCCCTTAATTAAAACACTTGGTCGAATTTAACACTTAGGTGTCAGCTTGCTTACTGTCATACAGCAACTTTCTGGCACAGCAGGCAGTGGTGCTATACGATGACTGAGGTCAGCAAGTGAAGACTGCTTCATCAGTTGACACCAGAAGAGGAAACTTGATTTTATGGGCTTTCCAACAGTTCCCTCTGGCGAGTGTTGGCGATCTAAAATAAATGGATAAGCTCTGGCAAGATGGCCCAAAACTGTTCAGAGGATCTGCAGTGGAACCAACCCGAGCTTGGGGCTCTTGCCCATTGTAGCAGCACTGAATAGTGCTGCAGTTTCTGCTGGTGCAGCTAACAGATGTGGTTGGGCCCTGTGATCCCTGCCAAATGTTTTGGTCTGTTTATGTAGACATTAAAGTTTTATTCAGTCATTCCTCACGAGCATCCAGTTGCTCTTTTTCTCACTTCTGTGGCTGGGGGCCAGTGGTACTAATGGCGCTATCGGAAGACCTAGAGAAAGTGGAGTCACAGGAATGCTGGATTTTTCTCTCTGCCCTAGGATCCCGACTGCTCTGTGTCACTCTGAAGTGTAGGACTGGGATATTATTCACTCCTCCTGGCCTTCCCCGTATTTGTTGTTCACTGTTTTCTACCTGGAGGAGCAAGTTGCTGAAGCAGTTGGGAAGTTGCATTGTTGGGAGGTAGAAGTAGGACCCGGTCACGCTTCTAACAGCTGCTTACTGACAGTTCAGTGTCCAGGCCTGCCTTCAAGTGCTTTGGTGATATTTACACTAGTAACAATAAAAAATTAAACTGTTCTGGAATGCATTGCTAAGAAGCCCTTACTTCCTGAGGAAGTGTCATTCAAGCACCTCCTGCCATGTCAGGCAAACATAGAAAAGTAAGATTTTTGAGCAGCTTGGAGTCAGATGAGTAACTTTTATGAGAGGATTTCCCTACAGAGCCTGCCCAAGGTCTGACACTTTGGGCACCCCTATCCAAAAGCCGTGTTGGAGAAGGGCTGCAAGTGGTATAGGGCTCTTGTCTTGTAACAGCCTCAGTTGACCTGTGGGTGAGGAAGTTCAATCTTTGGTTTTCCTGTGGAGACAGACTTTAAACGAGGTGTATATGTTTGGAAACCCTATTGTATTTTCTTTCTCTCCTCTTAGGTTCACTGGGCCTTTGCCTCCTAACCAGAGCAGTTCAGCGCCTTCCCCTGTCCTGCTGCTTGGGGTTGGCTCCGTTGCTACCATGGTTGTCATGCATAGCTTATTTTTATTTTCTTTGCTCCATAATTTGAGATCTGTAATTGTGGGATAGCACATAGCAATCTTAGCCATTGTCTTTGAGTGGACATCTTCCTCTAAGTCGTATCTGTAGAGGGTTTTCCTCCTGTTGCAATACTGTTGCCCTGTAAGCATTTAAGTCCTGAAGTTGACAGGTATTAACTGTGGCCAGCCTTGCATTTTCTCCCTTTTGTCACCAAAACAAAAGGACTGAGGGGAGAGCAAATCCATGAGGCATTCACAACTGCTTCTGGAGGATCTCCCTTTGCAAAGCTCTGTGTGCTGTGGTCCCCTTCTGCTGCTGCCTGCCAGGTGATGGGCTCTGCTGCCAGCTCCGTCTTGCCCCTCTGGTTATAAGTTCCTGACTACGTGGGGGAAATGGACTGTCCCTTCTGGTATTAATTTTTAGGGCCTGCCAGCCAGATGTGGGCCCAAGTGGCACGAAGCTTTCTGTCATGAACTTGGGAGGACCTGAGGCTGCTCTTGGCAGTGTCCAGGGCGCAGAGAATACGACTTAATGGCTGTACTGTAGCACTGTGTAATAAATCTGATGCAAGGTTATCAGGTCTGTCCAGTTCACTCAGCAAGGAGGCGAGGAACGAAGGAGAAAGTAATTTTTGAGAAAAAAGAAGAGAAGGCTTTCAGTTGTGGTAAGCAAGGACTGTAAATTGGATCCCTGATAGGTTGAATTTTCCATTTTATGGAAAATGTGCCAAAATACTACAATAAAATACATTATGCGTTTCCTCTGCCTTCCCATTGTAAAACTTGAGAGTCATGGCGTATTAACCAAAACCAGATACATCCATCAAGTTTCCATACTCTGAAGCAGTATAGGGTGGGGTGAAGCTGGTATTAATAGGTCTATTCATCACAATAAATTTTCCTGGTAGATGTGGGTGGTTCAGACTCTGTGAAGAAATGGCTCAGAAGCCATCAGTCTCCACCCAGACGAGCAGGAATTTCTAGCAGGGAGTGTCCCACATACCGGTAATAAAAAAACGATGGCTAACAGAAGGGAGTTTTCTTCAAGGGTTTTATTTTAAGTTCAGGTGAGCTGAGATTCAGTTTGCACCGAGATTCATTTTGGTTTCACAACTGTTTTCTGCTGTACTTTGCCAATCATTGGTCTGTGCTCCATAGGTAAATCTGTATTTGATTAAGAGCTGGCTTTAGGCTGTCATCTTCTCACTTCTGTCCCAGCGCACCATAAAAAGCTCTGTAAAATATGGAGGTTCTCCGGGGATTTAGCATTTGCAGTTCTGACCAACACGAAACCAGCATTTTTGTGAATTTGTGTCATTATGTAAATTGTACATTCTCTTCAGAAATTTATCTATGTATTCCTGGGCTTAATTGCTGTTTCTTTTACAGCAGTGCTTGGAGTTAGTAATGAGAACTGCTCTGCACTGGGCGTTGTACCAGTACATAACAGAGAAGACAGATCTGCCCTTGACAGCTAAGAGGACGTGATAGGATGAAGGGAGTAACAAAAGGGGTGGAGGATAAAGTAACAAAATACACGGTGATTAACAGATAAATACGTGGCTACCCACATTAAACAAATTATTTGAAAAATAGTGTTATGTACCAATTATGTGGGAACATGCATTTAATAGTATTTTATATCTAAATGCTTTTTCTCTTTAAGGAAAAGTAAGAATCACACAAAATTTATTTGTATATACACACACTGTAGTCGTCTGTACCTAATCTTGCTTCCATGTCCCTGGGAGGGGTGAAACTGAAACAGAAAATGAGGCATTGGTGATATCTGGGTTTAGAACTTGGATCACAGTTCAAACTGTTTGCTCAGTGGAGAGCAGAAGGATCGGTTGTGTTGCAAAAAGATGGACTTTTATTGATGGTTGTTCTCAGTGTAATATACAGAATCACCCTGCTTTTTGGAGAGTGTGGATATATGAACTTAGGTCAGTCAGGTGAACAGGAGAGCAGACAAATCTGTATTACCGTGTAAAGCCCAAACACAGGTGGAAAGGAAACTTCCCTTAAAATTAGTTTTCTGGGGATGGCAAGAGTTGGGACGGGGGAAAAGGGGGTTGGGACCTCCAGGAGTCACTATGGCACTGGGCATTTTGCCGTTTTCTTCCCACGCTGTTTGCTGTGGGCATCTTTGGAGCTCACATTTGGTGGCAGATTCTACAGGGGAGCTTATGAGCTCCCTGTAGATGAGGAGCACAGTCTCCCCATGTCTGTTGGATAGGCTTTCTGGCCTTTTTCCTATAACTAGTTGTTTTGATGTCAACATTGTGAAATCATTGAGACTAGATGGGACAAAAGATACGCCAAAGTTGTCTGAGGAGATCAAAAAGGATAATGTATTGCCATCTCTTTCAGTAAAGCTAATATTAGTCTCAGGTCTGCATTTGTTTTCTGTGGGCCATCTGCAGCAATTGAAGGCAATGTATAACCTGGTGGAGGAACATTGTCTGTTTGGCTGGGGCATGGCTCATCATTTGGTGAAGTAATTTTGAGATGGTCACATTTTTGTGGACAAGTGTGGGAGGCATGTGTGGTGCCGCAAACTTACTGTCTCATGTTTTACCATTCAAGTCTCCTGTTTGCTGATTATGTGATGGCTGAGGTTTCCTTCTTAGGTCTGGGGCTTCCTATTCTTTGCTCCGAAGAAAACAGCCATCCCCACTGCAATCCAGTCAGCGTTCAAGATATGTCCTCTAGGCTCGCTTTGTACACCCTGTGGTTGGCACCAACAAATTGCCGGCCCTCACGGGTTAGACACAGTGGGTGCCAGTGTGAGCATGGATGGTCATGGGCTCCTCTGAAATATGTGCTTCTGACGTGGCAGTGAGGAATTTAGACAGTAAATGAGGCCCTTGGTCCATGGTGGCAACAAGAGACCAGCGGTAAGCCAGGCTGGGGTGGAGAGCAGCCAGAGGCTGTGCGTGGGTGCCCACATTGGCCAAGGAGGGATGGGGAGAGACAGGCGGGTAGGCAGGGCTGGTAAAACGGGTGAGCAGTCAAGCGGCAGGCAAGAGCGTTTCTGCACCGGTCCCTTGGTGGATGAGTAATTGAGCGTGGGAGTGAGAGAGGTGACTTACCAGAGTGCCATTGCAGCAGCTCGGATTTCTGCGCTGTGTGCAAGGGTGCTGCTGTGCTTCTGTAGGTATCTGGGGCAGCATCGGTACCTGGATTCTTGTGCAAAGAATGGGTTAATCATATATATATATGACTATATACATATAAGCTTTGAAGTATTATATCACTTTGAGAAATGCAATGCTTTTTGGGTAAGGGTTGGTATATAGTGACAGTAAAGAAATTTAAAGAGCATTCTTAAGAGTAGTGAGGTGCTGAATTACCCCAGGAGCAATTTTTTGTGGAAGCAGACAAATTTCCAATGCAAGTTGCATTAATTTTGCTGCCGTTGACTTTGAGTGGTGCTCTGACATAAGTCTCAACCTCATCTAAAGAAGGAGAAAGAGGCAATTGGGCTTCAGACGGTGGGATTCCTGCTGTGGGTCATCTCTCTGTAGCTTCCCTCCCTTTGTCTAATCGGAGGGTTTGGTTTGCCCTTTTTTGTCGTATAGCTGAAGGGACCATATGGGAACATCATCTATACATATCTGCTTCTTCTCTGACATAGTCTCTTTATTGAACTTGGATTTTTTAGTCAGTTCTATACTATTTCTATATTTTTTTTTGTTTGTTTATAGAGTATAAGTAAAGTGGCTCAGATTTCCTATAAGAAGGAATGCGGGTTGAAACATTATTCACAAGAGGAGTCACAGCGAAGTAGCTACCAGCACTGACAACATGTAATTTGGCTTGAAAGTAGCCCTAATACTCCTCACCTTCATAGGTGAGAAGTATCTTTCCGATTAGTTCTGGTAAGTAATGATTTTGGTTTTGCCTAAGTATGGCTTGTTATGAGTTGCACTGATGGATTTCAGCATCATTGTTGGTCATTTTTTTGAAAAATTAACAGTCCTACTTCTTTTTCAACAAACGAGCTAAAGGGATATGGTTTGGGCTTTTTAAGGTCACTATGCATTTTTCCATTGAAAGGGAAATGAAAAGAAAAAGGGAAGGGAAAGAAAATGAAAAAATAAGAGTGTCTTTGCCATTAAGAATTTTTTTTCCATCCTTTTACTGGAGTATGTGTAGAAATGTATTTTATTTTTTTAACAGCCCCCAGCTTTTTTCTTTTTTTTTTTTTTGTGGAAAATATTTTAAGTATGAAAATATAATTTTTCATTTATTTAATTTTGGATGTTTTTTTCTTGCTATGAGCCCAGTTCACCAGTTGGGTCTACGTAGGTGGTATCTTGAATCCATTTTTGTGAGTGGATCTCTGCATAACAGTTGTCCTCTTCTTTTTTTGCAAGAGTGGGTTATAATGAGAGAACCGTCCAAAAGATACAGGATGGGCATAATTAAACTACTTAACCCAATAAAAATATGAAGAAAATGTGCATCTCGTGCATACCAGGGAAACGCCAGGGAAAAAGTATCATCTTTTGAAAACTGGCTTGTAGAACGCAAAGAAAATGCCCAGGTTACTATAGTTTGGGGCAAATTTCTTGCTTCCTGTTGTAAATAATTGAAAAATCAGTTCCATTATGTACAGTCATGCATAACCGTTTCTTTCACAGTGTTGTTCTTGCCTTTTCATAGCTTTTTCTTGCATAGTACTTCAAAAATCCCTTAGCTGTCTTTCTCAGATTTTATCTGAGCACATATGTTTTTGTCATTAATTTCATTCTTATGCATTCATCGTTTTACCAACTTTTGGTTGGCTTACAGTGTGTCTGTGGGCTGCATGTATCTTCTTATCAGTCCACGTTTGTTCAGTTTGTCTTGCAAGTGCAACCCCCCCCC
>VXAA01001094.1:346843-389515 GCA_013399115.1 Anseranas semipalmata
CCCCGAAGGATCCATTTGTATGGGTGTCAGTGTTATATTATGAAATTCATTGCCAAAGGATGTTGGTTGAGGCCAGAAGTATGAATGGGTTGAAAAAGGATGGAGTATAACACATCTATCGGTAGCTGTTAAACATGATGATCTGCATTTCCCAGGAAGTTGCTAAGCTTCTAATGACTAGAAGAATATGCGCTAGGGTGCGGGTCCTTCTGCATCTTCTTTTTTTATGTTCATCTCTAAACATGTCCTACTGGCCAGCCTTGGAGACAAGATGCTGGGCTGTCTGAGTCTTTGCTCGAGTTCATTAAGGCTATTTCGTGGTCTCGCAAAACTGGATGCTGACTTGGTCTGCTTGGTGCTCCCCATTTTGTGGTACAAGCAGCACAAAGCTCGCCAGCAACACCATGATGGAAACCTGTAGGGAAATGCTACCTATCCCTTGGTTTCTTGAGTGCAGAGTTCACATTTAAAAAACTGAAAGAACACAGTGGTGGAGTCCCCATCCCTGGAGGTATTTAAGAGACATGTGGATGTGGCAGTAAGGGACATGGTTTAGTGATGGGACTTGATAGGTCGGGTTGATGGTTGGACTTGATGAACTTGAAGGTCTTTTCCAACCTAAATGATTTTATGAGGTAACCACCAGTTGAAAAGAATTATGGTTTTGAACCTACTGTGGTCTCTGAGATGACACCTGAAAGAACATTTCCTTGCGTACTGGATTGGCTCTCAGGTGAGCCAGCGCAGTTTCTTCTTGATGAATTCATCATGCACCTGAGGGAAGGATTTAGCTGTTTTGTGATGAACCATTCAGTGCTCAACAGAAGTGAGGAGTCATTTGTGGCTATACGTAACCTTCTATCCAAAGTACTTCACAGGCAACTGGAGACCAAGAAAGCCTAGAAGGTAGCTGCTTGCTTTGCACAGGGATAAGCTGAGGCATGTGAGTAAATAAGTGTGACTTACTCAGTATCAACTAACAGACTGAAGGATCAGTCTCAGCCTTCAGTGGCTGTGTAGTTTGATGAAACATTTTAAATGGGGAGATCCTTCAGCTTTTTAGCTTGTTGTAGAGCAGTGTTGGGAGACTTTATTGGAAGTGGTCCCTTCACAGAATCACAGAATCTCAGAATTGTAGGGGTTGGAAGGGACCTCCAGAGATCATCGGGTCCAACCCCCCTGCCACAGCAGGTTCCCTAGAGCACGTTGCACAGGTAGGCGTCTAGATGGGTCTTGAATATCTCCAGACAAGGACATTCCACAACCTCCCTGGGCAGCCTGTTCCAGTGCTCCGTCACCCTCACCGTGAAGAAGTTCTTTCGCATATTGGTGCGGAACTTCCTATGCTCCATTTTGTGGCCATTGCCCCTTGTCCTGTCCCCACAGACCATTGAAAAGAGGTTGGCCATATCCCTGTGTCCCCCCCCCACTGCAGATATCTATGTACATTGATAAGGTCCCCTCTCAGTCTTCTTTTCTCTAGGCTGAACAGACCCAGGTAAACTTGGCTGTGACCCAGGTCACTTGCCTGCTGCTGGTCTCTGTTTCTGGGAGGGTTCATGCAGGCGTTGCCTTAGGGCAGGCTGTCATCAGGGCAGGAGTTTGTGAACACACTGCCATGGACACACGGCTACAGTTTTTTGTGAATTCACTCTCATAAGCAATTTTCCCACATGAAAACTGCAGAGAGCAGGGTTGCCAGCCTTTGTTTTGTGTGTATTTCAAGAGCAGAAATGAACAAAGAAAGATCAAACTCCTCAGGTCCTTGTTTTTGTCAGCCAAGACATTTAGTATTTTTGTTCTTTGCTTTTGGGTTTGGAGCCTGCAAGTTTCTTTTTTGTTCTGAGCTTTCTTTTAGAAGGCTAGAAAAGTACAAGTATATATATAATTTAATACAAAAAAAAAAAAAAAAAGAGTTGGTTTGAGTTCATTGGCTGATTTCAGGATATTCAATATATGAAAACAAAATGTATTATAAGACTCATGATAAAACTCCTCAATTCTGTAAAGAGATGAAGTGTAACAGTGATTGTACAAGGGCACCAGCTGCACTGTGACTGCAGGAAAACCCTTCCTGTTGGTCAGCTGGGCAGATTCTGCACCAGGCAATGAGAAATATGTAGGTGCCAATAACAGTATTTCACTTCTAGACCTGTTCATTAAAGGTCCGTGAGCGTATACCTAAATGGTAGGCTATAGGCCTATAAAAAGTAAACACACTATTAATACTGGCTTTATGTTATGAGAACACACACAAGTGGTAACCTTTTGAGGCAAGATTGTTTGGTTTGGACATACCTACAATTAGAAAAAAAAAAAGTGCAAACAGCTGTTTCAAGGTTTTGTTTTGCTTTGAGTAAAAGTATCCAGTCCTAGTTCAGGGTTGTTTTATGCCAAGTTCTGGTTCAAGTCTGGAAGGAGACCTTACAACTGATTTAGAAAGTCCTGAAATGACTCTTCAAGCTGGTGCCAGCACAAACTGTGATGGCACCTGTGGATGCTGCTGACCCCTGGGTGTAGGGGATGGGGTTTTGGTCCCACCGTGGGGTGAGCAGAGCCTCCCTGGAGAGATCCTGGTGCCCCTGCAGAGCCTCAGTACTGTGACAAGGCTGCTTCGGCTGGCCCCAGTCCATGCACTGTGCGTTGTGTTTTGGGTGCAACGCTGTGTTTTCATGTGTTTTTTTGGATCCTGCAAGAATGTGCTTGGTGTGTGTGTGTGTGTGTGTGTGTGTGTGTGTGTGTGTGTGTGTGTGTGTGTTGGGGGGGGTTGTCAAGTGAGTTGATGACTGGGAATCTACTGACATGAGAGAGATACTGATACTTGAGCTGCTGGGACCTGGATTCTAAATATTTGTCTTGGAAAACGTGAATCATGGTGATGCTAGATATTACTAATAGGAGTGCCTTTTAATTATGTTGACTTCAGTTAAATAGAAGGACATAAAGTTTGGGTAAGGAAAAAAAAAGTTCCTCAGATACTCTTTCGTTCTTGCAAAACAAATTTAGTTAACCGTATTTGTGCCTCCTTCTATGTTTGCTGTCCACTAACAAGCGAATATGCTGGCACGGGTGCTGGTAAAGGGGTTAAAACTTGGCTGAATGAGGGATAGTAAAAAGGGAATTTAGAATTAGAACATGTTTGTATTGGAAAATTGTTAGAGCAAAACGGGAGAAAGAAACATTCCTATCCTGCAGCCTGTGAAAATTTCCATATTGCTGATGCTAAGCATGAGAGCATAAGATTTTTAGTAGGGTTGTACATGTGAATGACAAGAAGCTGCAGGTTTAGCATCTGCTAGGCAAGCCAGTAGGTCGGACAGTGAACAGTTGCTGTGAGCTGTCAGTCTGCAGCTGACAGCCCCGGGAAATTAGTTGGGGAAAGCACTGGGGTGGGTGATGCCAACTAACAGCTTTGAGAAGTTCACAAACTACTCATTGACAACTGGCAAATGGAGGTTGGCAAAAGGAGAAATATCTTTTGGCTAGGTGAATCCCTGTAGGGTCAGTAATTCCGAGAACAGCAGCTCTCCAGGGGAAGCACTTGCAACTAAATGTTAGTTCAAGAGATTATTTTTTTTGTCTTTCACAAGATAAAATTTGGAAAGACACCTTTCATGGTGAATTTCAGGAAAAGCGAGTGTGATGTGAATTGTTATGGCACCAACCCTAAGTGACTATTTCTAATACTTAATGTTTCTCATAAAATTCCACTACATGCAAAGCATCTCTCGGAGCTATCAAACTATCACGTTTAGGTTGAACTGGCTCACGCTCGCTCTTCCTGCCTTACCCAGGAGGTATCTGCAGTGAAGTGCACGTCGTTCCTCTACTGCCTGGGCCGGTGGACTTCCAGGAGGCAGGATGTGCTTCTCCCACCTGCTTCTCCGAGGTGCTTCTGACAGGTTATCTCAGACCGTCAGTTTTGTTGTGGCCATTTATTATTTCTGCGTGTTCAGAACAGACGTGATGCAAGTTTGTTTCGTGGTTTGGGGGATGCAAACGGTGATGTTGACTTTGGAGAACTCCACTGTATACATATCCATATTGCATAAAGATAAATCCACTGTAAATCAGGTGCATTAGCTTGAGGAAATACTTGTCAAGAGCAAGTAGGAATGCCAGCAGCTGAGCCTGAATTGTTTCACTGGAGATGTACTGGGCTGCTGAATGTGGCAGCCCAGGAGGAACGTGGCTGCATGGAGCTGCCCTCCCCTGTGGCAGGAGGTGCTGGGACTTTTGGGGTCCCCAGTCCCTGCACAGGTATAACCAGAGGATCTTAACCATCGTCCCCAGCTGCACAAAGAGCACATCCAACTTAGTCCAAAACCATGCTTGAGAGAAATGAAAATTTCCTGACAACTGGAAATCCTGTTTTTCCGCCAGCTCTGTACCTGGCTCTGATTTCATCTCCTAATGGAAACAACCTGCAAGATCCTAATTACTGGCTGACAGCTTGGGACAGAAGAGGTAATGGCGCTGTTAAACGCAGGAAGCGGATTTCGTCAGTGCTTTGTCAACTGTCCTGCCTACTCATTCATGTGAGGCGATGACTCAGCCCAGGATCCGTAGTCCTGCCCCAGGTCTCTGCCCCGGACCAGATCACTCTGCAGTATGGCTGCGATCTGGATCCACTCCAAACAGACAACGTGGGATTTAACGCTACCTTGGTGCTTTTATGTTGGCGTTATGTTGCCTGTAGGAGGCACAGGCTGACAGATGACTTGTCCGGGAGCCTGCCAATACAAAGTCAAATCGGTAGCAAAGAGAGGAGCAAGCTTAAACTGCCAGAGGAAATTTTTACTATATCTTGGTTCTTTGTCACATTTTTGATTTGGTAGTAGCAGATTTTTAAAGCTGGATTCACCGTACCAACAAACCGCAGCATCAGCGTTAATATCAATTTTTCGGCCTCATTCCCTCTTTCTTTATTAGCCCGATCTTTTTGCAGATCTGATCTGGAGCTTGGCTCCACAGATGCTTCTCTCGGCACAACGAGGGGCTGATAACAGCCATCAGAGGTGAGGGAATGTCTGGAATGGCATCCTGGAAGCAGAAAGGCAGACAGAAACCTCCACGTTGTCTCCGCTACCAAAGGATGCGGGATGTGGGACTGCCCTCTCAGGCCAGGATCTGCTGGCCTTGTTCCCTAGGTGGCCTCAGAGGTGCTTCTTCTGGTGCTGGCTGTTACTCTTTTCAAAATACAGCTTGTCTTTCCTTCTTCTTCTTCTTCTTTTTTTTTTTTCCTTCCCCCTTTTCGTGTTTCAAAACAGTTCTGCACCTATTATTTCCTGCTGGTATTCTTGACCGTTTATCATTAGAGGCACAATTTATGTATTTGTTTTGAAGCCCAGCCTACAGGTTCTGTCATGTTCTGATGAACCTGAGAAGGTTAACGTATACTATTTAGTAATACTATCTAGTGCCTCTAAGTGTTTTTTGCAAGACCTTGGTTTTGCAATGTTTTCATAAAAAAGTAACCCCAGGTGTTCTCGGTTAAATCTCTGTCCCAGAAAATAGTGGGAAGTGATGGCCTGCATACCCTCCAGAATTCCCCATCCCTTTCTGTATGTGTGCACATATACACACCTACGTGTACACTTGGTTTGTGTAGCAGCCACATTGTTACATGATTTCATCGCAGCTCTTGAGAATGACTGCCTTTCCTGCTTTCTGCATTGCCAAAAAATCTAGTTGTTTTTGTCATTTTAAGGAAAGATTAAATGTAGGTATACCTAATATAGATACTGCACATACGAGTATATGTCAAAAAAAGGGGGCGGGGGATGAAGTACAGCTGTGCGGAGGGCAGAGAGTTGCTTTTTGTGTTGGAAGGGCCACTGCAGGACTGATATGTTAAAAGGAAAAAGAAAACAAAATACACAAAGAAAACCTCTGCGGTTCGAAGACCCTCCGAGCTTTGCTCACATCTCTTCTCCAGGTCTGGGTGAGAAGAGGCTCAGAGATTTGTTGTCTCTTAACTTCTTTTAAGAGGGTTTCCTTTAAAAATCTGTTTATGGTTGGGGAGGACATGCCTGAAAAAACATTTGCACATAAAACAGCTGTTAAGTGAATCTCCACACACTGAGATCAAGAGAACGTGAAGAAATATGTACTCCCAAGGATCTCTCTGCCAACTTGGAGCCTCCTTCAGAAAATAAATACAATCTCCCTACAAGTCTCTGGTAACTTAGTTACTGAAAAATAAATTGAGCTACTTAGACCCTTGAACCATCTTTTTATTTTTTTCCTCCCTCCCGCTAAGTCTGAAGCAAATGCATAAAATTGTGTTGGAATGATGCACGCTGAAGCCAAATAGATTGATTTTAATGTTTCTTCGGTATGTTGTCAGCTAGTCAAGCGCAGGCAGCGGCAGAGCCGTCCGTGTGCGAACTAATCACTTCCAGTAGTGCAGCCGTCCTTCCAGCAGTAAATTAAAATGCCGCCGAGCCCTCTTTAGACCTTCCCTCAATGCCACTCGCGAAACAGAGCATCATCCTGGGGGACTCTCGGAGGTGTAGGATGGTGTTATCAAGGACTTTTCTTCATTTATGGTTTAATTCCTCTTTTCTTCTTTTGCATGCCCCACGTGCGGTAGGGGAAGGCTCGCTGTGGAGGCACAGCTCACTGTCCTCTATTTTCATTTGGTTTGTTTTGGGGAGCCAGTTAGTGCCGGCGTGCATCATCTCAGGGTGGCTACAAAGCCCGGGTCCCCTGCTGCAAAGCCGTGTCCCTTTAAAACCCCCCACCGCATCTCGGGAAGGTTGGTGGTGCGCTACAGATGTTTTTACAGTTCGTTTCCAAACAGCTGCTTTTCCCTTCTTTCGTCTGTTTTTCCTTTATTTATCAAACCCCTCAGGACAGCTCACGGCTCGCAGCCCTGGCAGTGGCTTCCTCTGTGAAAGCCCTCGCACGGGGCCCCGGGATGGAGCCGGAGGCAGCACCTGCTACCCCAGCGGGGCTTCGGCTCAGCAGGTTGCAGCCCTCGTACCCCGGGAAGGAGATGGGCAAGCGCTCCTCCACGGCGGCGGGAGCCTCAGGGGCACACCATTTTAGCAATCTTTATCCCGCTTCTGGCACTTAAATGGATTAAAATCCCTGCATCCCTCATCCTGGGGGAGAGCGCTCTCGCCGGCTGCCCTGGCACACCCCTGATGCGCAGAGCTTTGTCCAATGTTGATACTTAAATGTTTAGATCCCAGGTAATAGGAAGCAGGAAGAATGAAAACAAGCCGTAGAGCCCTATTTGGCCAGCGGTCAAAAATCTGATGGCAGTTGCGACTCGAGCCTTGGCTCACGAGCAAGATTTTTTCCCATTCATATACTCTTTCAGCAGACAGATTTCTGCGGACGGTTTAAGGGGGGGAAAAAAAAAGTCCGGAGATGAATCCTTTCTCCACCCGCTCTTTAACCACATTGTTTGTTCCTTAACTTGTTCACAAAATCTGAAGTGAATATGCTCCATCTGCTGCTTTTCTTTTTACTTTTCCTTCATTTCAGAGGAACGCAGGCAGGCGTGTGCTGCAGGGGGCTGCTGGCTCCTTGCCACCCGGCTTGGTTGTGTCCTGCAAGGCCAATAAACCTGGGTTTGCCTTTTTTCTAAACAAGGCTTCCAATTTTCTGAGTCCAGGTTTCAAAGACCACCTGGATCGGAGGGCACTGGGGGAGTTTGTGGAGGGTTGGGTCTGGCTTTGTTAGCTCGGAGGGGCTGTCAGCCATTTCGTCATCACATTGTCAAGTCTAGGCAAATAATTATTGGTGACAAGTTAGCAACTCCAAGAAATAAGGTTAATTTTTCAGCACGGATTCTTGGTGGATAAGGAAAGAAGATTAAATGAGCTTGCATTTTGCACAACTCTTTCATAGAAGGGCTCCACTTGTTGCCCCTCTCGCTGAGTTCAATTAACTGCACAGTCTTGCAAAACCAAGCACAAGATGCTGCAATTTTCTTTTAATAAATTGCCGCAATGGTCGGGCTTTTTGCAGAACATGTGGAGCAGCATTGGGCATAGAAGGAAAAAGCACTGAGAGATTTCTGGAGACCCTCAGTAGAGGCTGTGGTTGAGGTCTCTGCTCCCAAGGGTCCTGCCTTATCCAGAGAAATGCACAGGTTTGGTTGCTATCAAAAAACTGCGCTGAAGATGCTTTTGGACTTAGGGAGAAACATGCCCAGCAGTGGTCCAGACACTAACAAGCCTCTTTCTTGTGTGGAGATCGAGAAGGCGGACCTAGGGTTTTGTTACTGCGGTAGTTTGTCCTTGTGCAGCAGGAAACCAGAGGGTTGCAGGATTGATGCTAGGAAGGTTGAGGTGGGAATGGGACATGGCTGATGCAGGTGCAGGCTCAGAGCACTCATGAAAAAGAGAAGGACGTGTGTGTAAACCCTGCAGGGATGTCCCTGCACCTTTATTTCACAGAGGAGTGCTTTTGCCCAGGTTCCTTGTGCAGTTAGATCAGAAACGGGCCATTTCCTCTCCCACTTGTTGTGCAACCTACTGCTTCACTAGTGGTTGGGAATCTCCAGGTTTCGCGGTGGGTGGTGTTGAATTCCCATTTGAGTCCTCTTTCAGCTTAGTTCTTGAAAGTGAAGCATATAAGCAGGCCATAATAACCAGAGGTGGGCCTGGTTGGAGCTGAAAGGGCTGAAACGTCAACTTCTTTCTTTCCAGATAAAGAAATAAAAATAATGCTGGCTATTTCAAATGTCCCGAAAATGGGGGAAGTCAGGTAGTGTCTTTCTCTCTGATAACAGACATTGGTTATCTGCATTTGCTGTGGGTCACCCATTTGAGATCTTTAGCTAATATTTAGGGCATACAGTATTGTAGAGTAGAGGCAGAAAGGGCTCAGAAAGGCTGATGCTTTTAGATCTTTTCTGTACTCCAGCAAGATTTGAGCAGTTCTGCAAAGCCTTGCACAAAGCACAATCTGGAGCTGAGCGAGATATTTAGAAACCGTTAGCTCTGACATGATGAATGTATCACACAAGGTTTACGTAGTCTTGACCAGCTCTCAGGTTTAATTTTTCTTCACTTCCACATCTTGGTTTTGTTGGCATTTGAGATGCTTTCGTTCTGTTACGACTCTGTTATGCAGCAAGTTTTTCCTGTAATTTCTTCAGTATTATGGCATTTGCAGCATTAGCAAGTGTGATATGAAGCCCCTATATGGCTAGAAAGGTATATTCAGTTCTTGTATTTGCAAAGGTGTTCTTTAGAACAAAACCACTTGTTAAGGTTTGTTAAGTGGTAAGAGTCAGGATTTTTTTTGACATCCTAAAGTAAGACACCTTTTATTACTGATAAATAAGTGGTCTGATTTTTTTCCATTCATGTAGACCTACCACTTTTGCCCAGATGCTATTTTAAAAAGGGAGCTCCTCTTTCCCTGTAAAACATACTCGCTTCTGCTTTAGCTTTGAATTCCACAAAGCTGATGCTTAAACCTGAGTATTTGGAGAAGACTCCTTAAAGTTTAGGTGGAATTTGTGTGATGAATACTATTTTTCAGGACTGAGGCATTTGTGGATTGACAAAGCAAAAATTTGAATGTATGTTCAACTGAAAGCACTGTTTTCTTCTGTTTAGCTTGAGAAGAGCAACCATGCATCTTCCTGAGAACCTCTTTCTGCAAACCCTCATCTCACAGAGTTGTTACTGACTTGAGTGGGAGATCTGCACTGAGAGTTTGTCGTCTGTGATAGTTGCATTTCGTGACTGTAGAAAACATACTGTATATAAATACACTCTTAGAAAAGATGATGGGAAAGCAATTAATTTTACTTCTGCTTAGGATTATTTTTGCTCAGTTTTTGACCAAAAAGGGCTTAGTTTCAGAATACTAAATGTGAAAATCTGTACTGCATGACTTCATTTATTAACAACAGAAAAACTGTCCCATATGTTTTACTGGCAGAGAAAACATATTTTTACATAATAGAATTAGAGCAGAAAATATTATTCCCTCTTGGAAACATTATAGTGTATTAAATACGAACTTGGAAGCTACGTTTCCAAACAATATGATTCCAAAAGCTCATTAAAATTTGATGTGTGCTCTAGTATCTTTGATTTACATTGGTTGTACGCATTCTAATTAGCTAGGAAAACGTCAGTTGACAGCTGTAAAGTTATGAATGTGCAAATTACCACTCCTGAGTCTTCAAGCAATTCTCAGGGAATACCTTCACCTTTATGAGGCTTACCTCTGGAAGTGCAGAAGTTTTTTGATCTGAATATATAAAAAGTGTATACATGAAAGACCTTTCACACCCTTAAGAGCTAAGTCATCTGCTCAGTTGTTACTTCCATACCAGTGCAAGCATTTACATTTACGAACATGCTGTTTTGTTTGTGTTATGATGACATCTGGAAGCCTTGATCCAAATTGGTCTTCTCACTGTGCAAGGCGCTCTACATAGGGATTGGTCCTTGTCCAGGAGAGTTCACAGTTTAAGTAAAACTAGATGCAGTAAGGAGCTGTACCTAAATGCCAAAAGGGAGTGGGAGGAGGTAAAGCACAGTGTGTTTTGTTGCTTCCAAATTCACATTTAAAAATTAAAATTCATAGCAAAAGCAGGAAAGCAATATTTTCAACTATGAGACTTGGTAGTTTTGCTGGTGCACTTTGCGTTATTTCACAGTGGGATTTATGCAGCTATGTTCAGATGAAAAGTACCGTGTTAGATGAATCTCCTGGTGAGAGCCTGGACGAGTGCAGAGCTAATGGAGACACCTCTGCTAGAGCCCTGGACCTAAATGCTGCAGCCTCCACTGCCATCAGCTTGGTCTGCAAAGAAACAGAGGCAGGGCACTAATAAAAGTCTCTGCATTAGTAACAATCCTACCGGGCCTCCTCAACCGGGTGTTAAATACCTGTCCATGATCCAGCTTGATACTAGCCCTCCACCACACTGGACAAAAAGCAGGTTGCAACTCATGGCACTTGCACTGTTGGAAAGCTGAACGTATTTCATAGTAAAGCAGGAGAGTTGAACCACTAGCTGATCCTCCTTCTCAGTCCTGCAAGGCCGATTTAGGATGGGCAGCAGCAATACATGCTTCACTGTGCTGTTCCACTGGTGTCCTTTCTCCTCCACCTGATGGGACAGTAGCTGAATGCCTGTGTCTATTCATGAGCCTTTCTGCAGGGTTGGCAGGAAGGATTCCATCTGAGATGGTTTCCAGATGTTGATATTTCTTCTTGAACCTGGACTGGGAACAAGCACTTCCCTTCCTGTCACTGTCCTCCTTGTGAATGGTTGCAAACATTTCAAACTGGAGTTTATTCGTTCAGGGTATGCTTCAACGTGGCAGTGCCAGTACGGAGAAATCTTGTGAAAACCATTGGAAATGCCCCCATTTCAGAAGCACACCTGCATCATAACAAACTTACTATTGTTAAGAAAAAGAAGAAGAAAGTTCTTGCAACTCTGGACGTATGAACTAAATATTATATTCAATCTTAGCTTTTTTAAGAAGGAGCTTTTTAACATGGGATATTAGTAGAGTCAGGGGGAGGAAAGAACTCTTTTCTTTACAGAGGTGCCTTTGGGCAGTAACTGGAGATCAGAAAAATATTTAAAGACCAGCATAAGCACATTTTAACAATACTAGAAAACACCATGATTTTTGCCTTTGGTTTCTCCTTTATAACTGCTTTTTTTTGTTGGCATGTGAAGTGTTCTTTTTTTATCATCATGAATGTCTGGTCAGAGAGCTTTTTATACACACATTCATTAGGCAGGGCAAGTTTGAGTATAACATTTTTTTAGCCTCTGTCTTTGTGTTGCATTGTGTGTGATGTTCCCATGTGCTTTATTGAACGTTCAAGACGGTATCTTGACTTGGACCACAAGTCAGTTAGGATTTGATTTAAGATATTTGACATGGAACATGAACAGATGAGGACTAATGAATTCCTGTGTCAGCTGGGATCACAGGATCTCCTTGAAAAGGCTTCAGGCAGTCTTAAAAATCCCACCCATAAATAATTGTGCAAAATGCCTCTTCCCTCCATACATAACAGAAATCTAGGAAGCGGAGTGATGTGTCACGAAGCTGTTCCAGGCTCCCAGGGAGAGCAGCAAGCTTGCAGGCAGATGGGTGCTCCTTTGCTTTTCACTTGCGCCTTCCAACGCTTGCCCTAAAGCCAAATGAGACTGCATGTAGAGTGAGTTCAGGAGGATTGGAAACTGAGCCTGCCCGGCTTGCCTTGAGGTTGGTTTGGGCTCCTGCAGCCATCCTTGGCATCGGCAGGGCTTGTGAGCAGCACCGCTGGTCGGGAGACGCCCGGGTGTTTGTAATGAAACCCTTGCTGAGGCTGGAATTGAGATCTTTGGCCACCGGTGGAAAAGCTTCCATTCGTTTTGTTGGCCTTTGGGTTAGGCCCTCTGTTTTGCAGCTGTTCCTTAATCATGCTGGCACTGAAGAACAGTCTGTTTGTTCTTACCGGTCTTCCCATTACTACCCTTGTTTATGGACTGGTGGCAAATGCATTCATCGGTTAGCCGCCTCTCTGTGCCCACGCTGTCTTCATAACCAGATATTTCCGCAGCAGAAAAGGGGATTAGTCACAGGAGGAAGCAGGTGTGTCAGATGTATAGGAAAGAGCATGATTAAACAGCAGTATTTTCTGCTTAGGCTTCTCCAGTGAACTGATGGAGTCATCCTCAGCACAGCATCCCCCACGGTTCAGCTGCCAAGCTCAGGAAAATGACTAGCCCCCAGGCTAACACCTGATGGGCTACCAGCTGCATTTTTTTACAGAAACAAGCTGCCTTTAACTGCCCTGTAGGAGGTTTTCTCCTTTCTGTATATGAACCTTCAGAGGATTAAAAAATAAATAAATACTTCTTCAGAGCTCCCTGTCTTCTTTCCCCGTGAAACACTTCTTTTTTTTNTGCCACCCCCACCCCATGATGGGATCTGGCCACTCATTTTTCCTTTGCCTTGACCATAAGTGGGCTCATGTTTTAGAGGCAGGTTTTCTCACAGGGCGGACTGCCGACACTTGTGGAGGGAAAGTGGGTACCTTGACTAAGGTTGCAACTTAGCATCCTGCTTACTTTTGAATGTATCAAAATGACCAGAAATCTTTGCTTTTCAAATCTGGCTTGCAATTGCTATGGGACAGATTACTTCTGTTTTCTTAACTCCTAAAAAGTTTTATTTCTGGTTTTATCATGTGTTGCTAGACCTAAGATGTGCTCTTTGTTGTTGATTTTTGGTATTTTGAAACCTGACAGAGAGATACCCTTGAGAATTGACACTGTGAAGTTGGATTTTGCCTGGTTGGATCTGAATGCTTCTTAAGGGGAGGCAAATCCAGGTGAAGTGAAAATGGTTTCCCCTTTGTCAACATTTTAGGAGTAAATTTCACCTTCAGATGCACTTGTACAACTGTCCCTGTGGCAAAGGGGGGCAGAATCTGGGCTTCGATGCTGTGGTCTATTATGATTAAATACTGAGTCAGAGTAGAAGTGGATTTTGCCAGGTCATGTGCTGCCTACATACGTGTTTTTCTAAAATATTCTCAGATAGTTGTGAGAAGTGGCTGAAAAGGTCCAGGATGAAGATAGAATGTTTTCAGTTTATTGTTATGTTGCTGTTCACACAATTTAGAGTAAAACATTACATATATTCTGGAAAAGACAAAATAAGCATAAAGACTTTGTCTCACTCCCCTTCTGCAGTTGCTCTGCACATCATCTGCAGCAATGAAGAAATAAAACTTACAGATAGCCACCTCCGTGGACTGGTTTCCAACACGCAAACAGAATTCGTGGAGGCACCTTGCTCAGGAAACTATTTTCTCCATGGCAGATACCACAACCAAGTTACAGAATGGTAGTATGTTGCTAAAAATAATCGCTGTGTGTTTTGACAGCAGCTTCAGAAAAACTCTATCTCCTCATAGGATTATCTTAATCTGGGTCAAAAGATACTGCTGAGAATTTGCAGCAGGCAAAAGCATTTGGGGTGGCATTGTTTACTTCAAGCAGTTAAAGAGAGGTCAAGGACCAATTCCAATTACAGAGAAGAGTCAGTGTATCCAAAATAAGCAAGTGCAGATGTTGCGTTTAGAGTATGCACCGAATCATCTGATATGAACAGACATTTGCTAGCAGGGTAGCTTTTCTGTCTGGTGGTCATCCTGGGAGCAGCCTGTCACACACCTGGGGAAAGAAAACAGTGGTAGAAACACCAGGGCAGTAGCACTTGGGGATGGAGTTAAATTAGGAGGTGATGGTGTTGTTCAGAGGAGGCATAGGAAGGTGATGGGTTCAGTAACCTGCTCGTTACTTCTGTCTCTAAATCCCATGGTTTGGAGGTTATATCATGAGGACTTGGCCAAAATTTTAGGTCGTGGACAAATGAAAGATGATTAGGAGGAGCGTGAGAAGACACAAATCATCTGGGGAGGTTTGACTGTGAGTGGCCTTTCAAATGTTAGCACAACTGAGTAATTTTTTTCATAAACAGAGTGGTGAGGCGTAGCTGGTCAGAAAGTGGGATGGACGCCATTCGAAGATGATCCTGAAGTAATTTTATATTCTTTCTGGCAGGGGCAGAATTACTTTGGTCTTCTCTGTCAGTAAACCTTTATTTGAGAAAGAGACTTCATCTAACTGGTGAAAGGGCCAGCACCATCCTTCAAGTAATTGTATCCACTACAAAAGATTTTTGTATGTCAAAGGAGCCCAACCTGATTCATTGGATGGCTGAGGGGCTTCTTTAATTGGTCTGAAATGATGATTTCAGTGATAGATGTGAAAAGCAATGATGCTAGGCTTGGCTAATTACAGGCTTTCTGGGTAGCAATTAACATGTCAGAAACGTAGTTATGCTTGAGGGAAATGCTGAAACTTTCCTTGCCTCCTATTAAAAAGCACAAATGGAAGACTCCTGTAAACTAATGAAAACAATCCGGCAGTGCTTGGGGAAACATTTTGAGAGAACCTGTTTGTCACTGGTGTGACCCGATCGTTGCCTGTTGGGTGATGGCTGTAAAGAGGGCTGCCAGCAGCTGTAGGTTTGCTCTTGCTGAAAACAAAGGAGATAATGCTGTGTGTATGAGGCTCGTTAATACCCCTGGCAGCTGTAAGAATTTCCAAGACTATAAAAGCAGCTTATCTCCTGAGGAGGAGAGCCCCCTCCCCTCCTGTTCCCCCCCGAAAATTAGACAGATTAACTTCCTAAGAAATGGAGAGTTATTCCACCCCAAACCAATGCTGCTCATTCAAGTTAATCTCTGGAGGGCTGAAAGGCCTCTTGTCTGTGATTGGAATCATATGATAAAGCCTTGCTTGCTTTCTGTTTTATTGTGCCAAAAAGTTTGTCTTGCTTTTTGATCTAGCTGAATGCTAAAGCAGCTTTTAATGCATGTGTCGTGTTGAGTATTTTGAGACAGAGTTTTGGGTCTTGTCTCTCTAGGTTCTGGCATGGTATCTCCTCATACCCCACGTGGTGCTCTCCTCAGGCATCTGCCCTACCTTCTCCTCCTTAATGGTGGTTAATAGCACCTCCGAGGGGGCTTCTCCACTGATGTGGTGAGATTTTTCAGACCCGGGGCAGAATGCTGGCAGTGGGCCTTTTCAACCCCTGTCAAATAATGCAGCAAGGCGTAGGTGAACGGCCCTGTCACGAAGGCTCCTGCAGTATTTCCAGGCTTTGCAATGAGCCAGAGTCTTGGTCAGCTGTGCTGTGAGGCCAGTTTAAGAGGCTGTGATGTCTGTGCATAAAATGCAACGCTGGGCTGAGCAGATTGCATCGCTGTCACTAGAGGCTGGGAAAGATGAGGCCATGTCACCAAGCTCCATGAGAAAAAGCTTCCACAGGGAGAGGAGTAGGATTGCCACTAGATACAAGGTGATGGCTGGAATAAAGTCCAAAACCAAGGAAAGAGGCACAAAATGTCACATCCCAATATAAAATACTAACTTAATCAGGGTTCCTTATACTTCTGCTAAGAGGTGGACTGAACAGGAGGTAAAGCTGCTATCTTAATTTGCAGATTATATTTCGAAGGCTGTGGAAAAAAGAATACTTCAGGCCAGCAAGGTCCTGTCTCCGCTCCTGCATCCTGGTCCTGCAATGGGGCTGGCCTTCAAGTCCACATTTGCTGTCCGTCAGTGCTGTACTCTGGTGTGACCTTTAAAAGATATTGGTGGCAAACACGGAATTGGACTAGCTGCATAGTAATCAATAGATGTGATGGGTAATCTCTGCCCTGCCCTTCCCTATAATCCACTAATCCTTGCCTGATGGACAGAGTTTACTTCTGAAGAGGTCTAGCTTTGGCATAGGCACTGCTGAAGGCTATAAATGTGTTTTTTTTTTTCCCAAAAAAGACTAATTTTCCACTTTATTAAATGCTCAAGAGTCTTTTACATCAAAAATCTCTTACAGTTTTTTTCCAAAGAGCAAGCAGTCTTTCCTCCTCCCACCCAAAAAAGTCCCAAGGAAAAATGTCCTTCCAATGTTCATCAATCAGTCCTTCCAGTGTACATCAGGGTTGTAAAAATGCAACTAGCCCTCAGCACATGGGTAAAGTTTATGCTCCCCAGGACTGAATCCTCATTCGTCTGCAGAACTAAAGCACGTAGGCTTTGCTTGGATAGGGAAAGGCGGCATTTCAGAAGGAGGAGGACTTCTTCCACACCTCATTTTTAGTGCTGATGCTGATGTTGAGGTGTCCTCTGCATTGCTGCAGCTGTGGATGGCTGTTGTGGGAACCAGTCTTCCCAGTTTGGCACGAGGAGCCTGGCTGGTGGGCTTATGGCAGGGCCTGCGCGTGCTAACACCAGGCTGATGCTAGGGGAAGCTTAGGGAAATTGTGTAGACCACAGAGCCCCCACCCCAGATGATTATTCTGTGCTTTCCCAGCATGCAGGAGACTGATACCACTCCCACTTTGTTTATTGCTGGCTGGGATTGGGGGTCCTGGGAAAAACTTGTCCCTGAAAGCCCTGAAGGGAGGAGGAAAAGAGGAATTGCAGGGCATGTGGTTAGTTGAGCACTCTTTAACTTGGGAACACCAAGGCAGGCTCCCAGGCTCTCTTCTGATAAGATGAAACTCTCTAAACTGTGTCAAAAAATGAGGCTTCCAAAAACATCTGAATTCGGATCACAGCTCGAACCCTGGCTCCCTCTTGACCTTGTGTAAATCATGTAATCTCCCCTAAGAAACATAAGGGGCCTTGCCCTTTGAACCTGCGGTTCTTGGCTCATCCCTTTTCTGGCTTTCCTGTTAAACTCCTGGAAACCATTCTTGTTTGCCTTCGGGTTGGGAAACTGGCTGCTCCATCTTCGGAGCATTTCTCAGAACAATGGGGGAAGATTCATTCATTCACCCAAAAGATTTATCTTGTTTCTGGTGCAATACATTTTTTGCATTCTTCATTTTCAGTCTGTTTAGCTGGCTTAAAGTCTGAGTGAGTGATGATTCAGTCAAAGCCTGCTTAGCTAACATCACCTTAGTAAATGGAATAAAGCATTTTGGGGTATTGGTAGGGAGGATTGGTATTGTTTTCCTGAACCCTGGGAAACCATGTGATGCAGGGGAGCCTGCATCCCCCACTGAACATCCCGGAACTGCTCTCCATACCAGGAGAGGAATGGGAGAGAGCAGAGCATCTACCTCACTCTCTTCATTTAAAAGAAACAAAAATACGATGGAAAACATTTAGCACATAGTCTGTACTATGCCACACACACCTATTTATATCATTGTGTTTCGTAGCATTTTTTTGTTTATTTGTTTTAATCTTTGCAGGTTTGCATTAACTGGTCAGAAATACGGTAACCAGTTTGACTTATACGGGGTTTTGCATCCTTCACTGCTCCTGTGGAGGTCAACATGGATGTTACCTTGGCTGCTGTAGTGGAAGCTGTCACTGAGGGCTTCTCTTTATTTTTTCTTTCTGTGATGATCGTAAAAACTTCATGTTTGTTGAAACATCTGTGGCATTTAATGCCCTGTTGTTTTCCTGCTTTGCAAGCAGGAAGGGAGAAATGTATATTTTCCTTTACAACAAACCAGCCTTTGTCAGTTGCTGACTCACTTGGCCTTGTTGTGCTGAACTGCTACAAGTGAGTTCATTGTAAACGTCCCTAACAATGCGTGGTTCAGGCCTCGTGTTTTTTGGATTATGAAATCATATACTGATATACAGGTATGAGAAAGGCTTTGCGTCCATTCAGCACAGGTGAGATTGTTATCTGGGCAGTGATTGGCTTGAATAGGAGACTGGATTTAACTGTTTCCCTATGATAAATTTACACAGTTGAGACTTTCAGATGGTAATATTTTTTTTTGCATTCCACAGGTTCCTTTTTTTCTCATAGCTTATCTGTGTTTCAAGTGGTTCAAAATAGATGGCATTTTAATTGTGCAGATGCATCAGATACTCTGGAATGAAACCAGATCTTTCCCAGCTAGGGTCATGTTGAAGTTTTCATGTAATGAGAATGACTGTGAATCAATTACATGATACTTCATTATGATGAAAGAAAACAAACGTGGCATCAATAGTGGGTTCAACAGTCTTTGTTTCAAAAAGGAACTTGCAGAACCATTTAAGGCGAAACAAAATCCCAGAGAAGACCATCAAAGAGCTCAAATGAGAGCATAAAGTACTGTTCAATGAAAAATGCCACAAAGGCTTCAATGTCTTAGATATGTATGCGAAAAATTTCAGGCTGAGCCTTCCCACACTATGGGAGGTCATCAAGTAAAGCAGAGTTAGCGCTGTTTATCTCCAGTCAAAGCGACACATGACTTATTTGGGTTTTAGTCTCATTACTGCTGAAGTGTTAAGTGTCAGGTTAAAAAGACTACACGCTTTTCACCCATAGGGATTGCTCTGTTTTAATGGGTCAGGTCAGCACTATGGCTTAAAGCATTGCAAACGATTAATATGTAATACATTTGAAACTAAAGGCCTCAAGAATACAAAATTAACCCTGTGGATGTCTGTGAATGGGACTTTCGGATATTCACCTTGATTCAAGGAATATAGTGTGCCACAACTGCTGGCAATGGAGAACTGAAACAAAACCAGAAGAACATATTTTTCTTGGATCCTATTGTTCTTCACAGAGTGGCAATCATTGTTCTTGCATCCTTGAAGATTGCCAGGGTGAATTATGTTACACAAACATGTCAGTCTTGAACAAGTCTTGGAGCAAGTGTCCCATCTAGGTCAAGCAAGGAAGTACTGCCTTTTTTTTTTTTTTCCCCCCCCCAGTACTTTCCCATTTCTGACTTTACTTCCCACATTTCTCATATTGCATACCAAAACTTTTTTGGGAAAAAAAGCAACTTATCCAGAAGAGAGATTTCTACACCATATTCTTGAAATTGTTATGGAGAAGGTTAGCAAACAGAATGCTCTCCTAATGCCCACATGTTAAAAAAAATAGTTACGTTTGTTAAAAAAAAAAAAATAAATGATGAGGCTTTCCAGCATACCACACAGTATCTCTGGTGACTTGTGACTTTCTAACTGTAGTGGTGGATGTCGACAATGAGTAACTAAGAAGAAATGGGTATGTTTTTGTATCCTGTCAGGAGTGTTAGTTTTGTAGTGTTTTATCATGCTGTGTTGTGTATTAATAATTCAGAAAAGACCGGCTAAGAAACAACTTAATACACTGCCTTTTCTGGAGTGGCATGAGGACAATTTGCCTTAGTCATAATTTAAAGGAATGCAGTAGTCTATGTGGTATAAAATCTAAGAGGAGCACATTTTTATGGTGGCAGCATTGTTCATTCAGACCTTTTGGTAACCTAGAGTAACTGGCAAATTTCTTTCAGAAAGGCATAGATAATGTCAGCGTTGAGTTCTGTGGCTGCATAAAACAGTGGGATGATGAGTTAAATTACTGTATATTGATTTGTGGCTTGTTTTTTATATGATTCAGTAAAAGGAAGCACAATTAAATCAGTGTCTTAAAATTTAAGATCAACGTTCTTCTAGATGTATGATCTGTCAAGGTCCTCCAATGGCTCTTGTCATTCATACGTCGAGTGCCAAAAAAGTATTCTGATCAGCAAGGCCTAATGGAAGGATGTTTCTAAAACAGGATTATGAATCTCATAAATCTTAATTTCTGAGACCTTTTCAGTGTATTGAAGCTGAAGCCAGCATGTCACAATCTGTTACTCTGAACTAAATGCAACAAATAGCTCAGTTGAGGTTCTGGTTTTGAAATTTTTTTGTTTTGAATTGAACATTTGTTCTTAGGAAACCAAAGGCTAAGAAACATGTTGATATTTCCCCCCTCACCGCCGGCAGTAGAGTTGTCTATTTTTATTTACTTTGAGAGACAGGGAGAATTGGACAATTGGCTGAACCACAGTAACCAGCGTCATCCGCTTCTCATTAATTCTGATGCTTCCTTAAACTTCTGAAATCTTGAGACCGTAAAGAAAGCGTACAATCATTTCTTTTGAAAACCACGCAGAATCTGGCAAAAATTCCAGTGCTTTCAAACAATGACAGGATATATACTGTCGTCTTTGATGCATACATTGGGAAAGGCTTTGCCCCCTGCCCCATCCCCACCCTCTTCCTCTATGCAGTTTAAATTGGGCTGTCAGAAGTGGTTTCGGTGTATAACCCTTGGCAGACAGAAATAGATCGGCATTCCCATAAGCGCTAATTTGGCTGGCAGTCCCCCCAAAATGCTAGCGGTCCTGAAGTTTGTGTCCCAGCTTATCTTGCTGTGCTTTGAGATGGAGCTCTTTATAGGAGATTAGCTGTCCTGAGGAGAAGTGGAAGAGCAGCTCTAGAGTTGGGAAAAGAATGCACAGCACGGATGTTATTTTTCTTTGTGGTTGGGTGCAGGCAAAAAAGGATGAAAATGTGGTTCGGAAATCAAATGCAGACAACCGCTGTTCTCCTCAGAGGACTGCACAGAAAATGCGTATGTGCAGGAGACACTGCTGACCACTCACCACATCCCACTCACCACCCATGAGGGATTTTCAGAACCCAAGACAAAGCCAACAGCAAGAGATTTTTATTTTTTTCCTGAGGGGCAATTTATTGTCAGTATCTCTTTTAAGGTTTTGCAGCTGGTGGATTGGTTTATATCTGAAGTTGAGGCACCATCTGGACTGGGGGGTGGAATAGTAGGAAAAAGTTCAGTAGACAAAGAATGGGGAATTTATGCTGGGCATTTGCAAGCTCTTCCTGGGGATTTAAACTATTTGTAGACGTAAGGTCAGCTGAATCCAAGGTTTATGGAAGGGGCTTTGTCTTCTCTGTTTTCACTCCACCCCCAGCTCTTTGAGCACAGTAGCATAAAGTTTTGAAAATACTGTACTGAATATTCTTAGTCTTAACAGGCTTTGTTTCAAAGCATAGTTGGCTATGTCTAGGCAGGTGGCTTAACCCTCTTCAACTCTAACACATCATACGTAGTTTTAAGCCAGTTAGAAATTTGCATTCAGCGTTTGAGCTCTTGCCCCTGGGAACTGGGCCCCAGTGCTCCCAGCCCACGTCCCAAAGTGCTATGGGGTGCACGAAGTTGCATCGTCCTGCGCTTGCGTAAGCGCTGGTGTGGCCAGTCAAGCTTGCGGAAGCGGATCCTTCCATCACACCTCTCACTTGCTTTGCCTGTGTAAGAGAGGCCAAAAGTCCCGCTTTCACTTCCAGAAGCTTTTCACAGCTCCACTGATTCTGTTTGGTGTGCTTTGCAACTGGCTCATAAATAACTTGAAAATATTTTTTTTTCTCTTCGCCCGACTATTCAGAACTAAATCTAATGTGCAGAAGTTCATGCTTCCAAAACTCTCATGCCCTCGATGAACCCCTTTGCTTGGTAACTTAAAGTAGGACCTTGTCACTGCTCTCCTGGTGCTGCAGGTGAATGTGCTGGGGATGACTAGCGAACCTGCTTCCCTCTCTAACTTCTCAGGGTGCTAGGGAGAGACACAGCGTAGTCTCCACTCAGCATCTCACCAGTGATCTGCATGAAACAAGAAGGATGTAATTTTATGTGAATTTAGTTTTGAAAGAATTGTCTTAATCTCTTATATGAGTGAGTGGCAAAGCAAGGCTTTTCTGAGAAGTGTTGGAGGCGCGTTAGTTATGCACCAGCAGTTCACCTCAGTCAGGATGGTAGCGGTGGTGCTTGCAAGGGACCTGCCGGTACTCTTGGCATTTCCCAAAATGGCACTCAACTTAGTGCTGATCCATCTGCACCCAGGGCGGCGGGGAGAGCTCG
Source organism: Anseranas semipalmata (assembly GCA_013399115.1). Taxonomy (NCBI): domain Eukaryota; kingdom Metazoa; phylum Chordata; class Aves; order Anseriformes; family Anseranatidae; genus Anseranas; species Anseranas semipalmata. The sequence goes on from VXAA01001094.1 coordinate 369,076, forward strand.
AGCTCCAGAAGGCTTATGGGAGGGAAGGCAGTGACTTGTGTACACAGAGTTTACCCTTTTGAACCATGGCAGAGATGCAGCCAAGTAGGCAGGAGAAAGAAATGTAATAGTCCAGTTTATCTGTGGCTATGCAATTGCGTGTGATGATCAAACGAGGGGAGGTGTTTGTTCCTTTACTGATGCGTCTGCACAGACCCTTGATGGTGCCATCTGCTTCTGAGCTCTGCATGTCCCTTTCCTGGTTATGGAACACAGATACGCCTACAGCAAAAATTGGGAAATGGTCTGCAACCAGACCTTTCACAGTTACAGTTGTCATGTAGGTAAAGTTTAGCAAGTGCATGCATGTACAGTGAATGAGCAGGGTGGAGAGTAGATTTTTAAGAGGTTAAATAGACTGTGAGACTAGATTATGCAGTATTTGATCATGAGAGGTGATTTTATTTTCTAGTCTTTCTGAATGTCTGCTACTATACCTTGTGATCTGAATGCTATTTCCTGCAAGCGCAAAATTTTGTTACAATTTTCTACTATCTATAGGAGTGCAAAATGAAATTTAAATAAATGGAAACTCTCTATTACCCACATAGGTCAGAAAGCAGATGTCAGTCTTTAGTTGATAGTGGTGAACGGCCAAATAAAGGTCAGCCAATTTTATTGGGAAGTGAGGAAAATCAAGTAGAGTATTTTCCAGCATTAAATTGCCGTGCTTGTCCAGCATGCTACTGGTATTAAAAATATAGATTTGTTACAGATTCCAGCAAAATATTTAGTCTTTTAAAGAGAAAAGCGTTGTGAGAGAAGCTGCAAAATAATTTACATTCTGGTTTCCCAAGGTCTTTCCACAGCATTTTTTTAATACCAAAAGCAAATAGACTTCTGTTTGTCTTTATGTCAAAGGATGCAAATATGCATGCAATTGCATAATGGCAAATATGGAGCAAATAGCTGCAATTGGTAAAATACCTTAGAGAGAGTTTCATTTGTGGAAGTGGGTTTTCATGGGACTCTTAACAATGCTCTGATAAACACGTACCTACTGCAGGTTTGTGAAGGGTGTGGTTGTTACACCAGTAAATAAAATAACTTGTCCTGCAGTACTTTTAGTTGAGGGACTCTGTTAAGAGCAGGGGCATGTGCAAGACTTCTGGTGTTTCAGTGCCTGAAAAGTACTGTGCTACCACTGTACAGCCCAGTGCTGTTACACTGCTTAGAATAGGGATCAGTGCTGCTCTGGGGGAATTGTGGTGGGTTTTTGTTTCTTCCCCCATGTCCACGTCCTGGTCTGATCTCCCTATGGGGCTGGGACTCTTCTTGGTGGAGGCGGCAGCCCCAGGAAGCACCCAGCACTGCGGCTGGGGGAGTGGGTGGGAGTGGGTGGGCACTTGGGACTAAATTTTGTTTTACATTGAAAAACACAGTTGTGCTTAGAATAGAAATATTTTTTAGGAGCAACCTGATTTCATTAAAAAAAAAAAAAACAACAGTTAAATATCTTCAGAATAAATCGAGGTGAAATTAGGCTGTTTGTGTCTTTTCATCTAGTGGTTTCTGTTTTCTCTCAGGTTTGAATTGTTATGTACTGTTAAGCATGAAAATGCTTGCTTCAGCAAAACATTTTTTTTTTTCAGAATTTTTGTTTCACTAGTTCAACTTCATGTTATTCTGGTCCCAGTCTGATGTTAAATAGCATCCCCTCAGAGGTGTTTGAGTTTGGAAACAGCAGCTCCATTTCTAGCCCTGTCATAGTCCTGGGCTTTTTGAGCTCACTAGGTGTGTTCCTGTGAGCGTTGGCTTTTCATGCTGAGGCAAAGCTGCTGAAAAGGATTTAGGTGCTGTGAAAAGCAGGATGATTGCAGTGCCTCAATGAATTATGGATTCTAGGCCTTGTTACCTTACTTAATGCTCCAAAATAGAGAGTGGGTGGCAATTGCAGCTGATGAGCAGTTTTGCACACTTTGAGCACCTAAGACTTGAATTGAGCATCACGACACTGGAAAATCTTATTCATGGAAGAGGTGTTTGGCTTCTTAAGCAGGGCACTGCCGAATCTAGTTTGCAGTTACCAGTAAGATGCCTAAGCCGTGGTGGTTTATTCGTAAAGTTTGTAAGTAATTTCCAATAGGAAGAAAAATAGGAAAATATCACTGCTTATTCAGTAGTGTTCCTTGTTGAAGCTCTGTTTGCTAATAATGTGGAAATCAAACAAGACCATTAACTTTGTTGGCAAAGGCAGCTGCATGGGAAGGGTTCCTCAGAGGCAGTGTCTTGCCATTGCTTAATGCCAGTAAGTTTGAGCTTGTAATGTGCATCACTGGATGCCTTGGACAAGGCATACAGAGAGTGGTAAGGAGTAATGTTTGCTGTATTCTGAATATGACGTGTATCTGCCCCAGAGGCTTTTGATTCAGCCCACATTGGTTATTTAAGAGTGTGCAGCCTTTCAAGAACACTCAGTTTGAAGAAGAAAACTAATCCACATCAGGAAATGCAGCGTTAAAGCTCTGTGTACAAGTCTTGAGGATGAGGAAGGGTATAGTGAAAATGCCCCTGCAGTCTTATCAGAGCCGTACAGAAATGCAGCTTCAGCCTCTTCTCTTGTTCTGCGTGCAGGACACCACAAATGTGGAGCACAGGATGCTGACTGGAGAGCTGGCTGTTTGTGTATATCGGCAGATAGGAAATGTTATGGCATTTCACTATATTATTTTTTCTCAGGTTTTATGCATTCATTCCCTGTTTTGCTTCTGTTTTCTCAAGACTCCTGAGGTCCTGCTGTAACATGGACAAAGTTGCTCACACAGAGGCAATTTATAAACAATTTTGTTTTACAGTAGCGAAACTAAATTTTATTTGAACCAAAGCAATTTGTATTTGATTCTGCCCTTACGTATGTATTAATTTGGGAAGTTTATCAGTGTGCATTTTGCCTTTAGCAACATAACCAAAATAAAAGGGCCTTGACAAATCCTTCTAATCTTTTATTTGTTTATGAATAGACTAATTCATGAACTTTTTCTTTTCTCTGTCCCATCCATTCTGAAAACAATTACTTTTAAAATGGATTTTAACAGTGGGGCTGGGGCAAAACCTAGTTTCTTTTGGAGACACCTTGAGCACTTTATCAGGAAAAGTGTTGGAGTAGACTTTCCAAGGTGCCCAGAGACCAGGGAACATGGACTCGGGCAGCTGCTGAGATGTGAATGGCGTTTGCGTGGTCTGGCCCCACTGCTGAGCAGAAGCGGTGGCGACAGCCAGAAGGGCAGCGCTGGCAGCTGGGCCGTGCTGCAGGGGCTCGGCCGCTTTGTGTTGAACAAGGAAAACAAGAAGCTTGCTTCATTTGCAGAGCATTCAGACAATCAGAGGGCCCGTGGAAAGGTGGTTTCTGTGGAAGGTGCTGAGATGTTTCCCCTCTTGAGAGCGGCTGGAGACAGGGAAGGCTGTAGGGGAGGAAGCTCCCGTGGCAGAATTCAGATTTGGAGGCATCTTCAGGGGCTTTCCACCACACTTTCTTCTGTGTGCAGAGGACTATTGGCTTGCTTATTTATTTTTTTTTAGATGATCAGACTATTTCTGATACCCATCTAAAGAGCTTGATGTTTACACTTGGTAATCCCATGGTATCCAAGCAGAATTTATTTGTGACACACCAAGACAAATCACATTTATGACTGTAGTAAATCACAGGTAATAATAACCCGACCTCAGATCAGTCAGGCTGCCCTTTACCCATGCCCAGCGTCTTTTTGGATGAGATGCAACTTGTGTAGGTCCTATGGCAAATGATGCATTGAATGCAGGATTCTTCCAGCTGTTGCTGCATTGGTGCTGCTCTTGCTACACCAAGCAGCTGTGAAAGAGCAGCAGAAAGATGATGGCAGAGGAAAGAACTTTTTCCTGGATTTAAACCAGAAATGTGAAGTTAAAATAGATACACAGGAAGACTTATATCGATTTTGCTGTTGTTGAGTATCAGCTTTTTTTATATTTATAATAAAAGCTAGTTTTTGAACAGAGATATTTCTTCCCACTAAAGTATCTCACTGAGTTTTTTGTGTTCCCTAATTGAAAAAATAAACAATCCAAAATATTAAGATCAGAATTATTAGAAAACCATTTCTAATGGAAATACTTGTTAGGAAACCTGTTGTTTTTACTAGTAGTTTTTTACATGCCCTGCCTTACCTCCATGCCTACAGTAGGAGCAGAGAGTTCTCTTTCACCCAGACTCTTTCTGGCTCAACCTGAAGCAGAGTTGCTCAAGCTTTTGATTTTTTCCACATGGTAAAGGCAGAAACTTTGTCTTTCTCCCATAGAAAAGGTTTTCTAACTCTGGATGGAAAGATCTTCTAACACTTTGAATGGATGCTATCCCCAATAAGTTTAGTCCTCTATCTAAAATATTTTCCAGCTCAGATTTTCCTCTGATGAAAACATATCATCAAGTGATTCTTTCCATGCATTTGGCTAACAGGAAGAGAAATAATGCTGCTAGAAACTCTTCAGGATCTTGAAATACAAAGGTGTTATTATTTGGGCTGGTTTCTTTTTTTTTTTTTTTGATGGCTTTGAATGAAAAGCATGGGTCAGAAGGAGTCTGAGAGGTTGCATATATCAACACCTCGCTGAGACATCACCTATGTGGAATTCTACATTGCGGTGACGACGCTTTAAAGAATGCCCAAAAGGATTCTCTTAGGCTACCCAGGCGAGTGCATGTAAGTCAGGTATTCACAGGTCTTCAGAAAACAAACAGAAAAGTCCACCAAAAAAACCTCCTCGGACTTGGCCTGTTTCCTGTAATTTTCTAAATAGTGTCAAGTAGCCAAAATCTGTGGTCTAGACTGGTTTGTTCTGCTGATTTTTTTTTTTTTCTCGGGGATTTACAAACCACAGAGAGTTGGAATGGATCAGAACAAATATTTGCTCATGCACCTACTGATTAGAGCTTTCAAAGTGCTCAATCTTGTTACCACACACACGTGAGGGTTGGCATTCACATGGTTAGGTACATACAAGGGCTTTTCTCTCCACCCTGGCCCCTCCACCTCAATTTCGGTTTAATGGAGACAACACTGTAAATGTGGTGTGTTTTCCTTCTGGTATCCTGCAGTGTTTTCTGCCTAGTAATTCTCTGAGAGACTGTTATTGTACCAGAGAGTGCATTTTTTAGAAGCCTTTTTATCCCCCTCCCGTAGTATCAAGCATATTATTACTCATCTTGGAGCGCTTCATCACTGCTGTTTCTGAGTTGGAGGTTTCTCCAAGTATGATAGCAGCTGCAGCTAATAACACAAAGTACACAACACTGAAGTTCCTGCGCTCCTATTTTGACTGGAGGAGGCTCTTTCCTAGGACATGCGATGTCATTGTCGGTCTCTTTTCTGCATACAAGCATTACACAAAGCTTTAGCCTTGCTGTCTGTACGTAAGGACTGTAGTAAAAGCATTCACTCATGCAGGCAAGAACCCCACTCGTTAGGGTGGTTTAGCAGGCAGAGGCAAAAATGATTTCATGCATGTGCATTAAAAATGTTTTTGCTTGTCAGATCGCCCTACTGTCTGTATGTTCATGAAGAGAGTGTGTTGAGAGGCTAGCCTGATGCAAAGTTTCTGATGGTTGATGGTTTTCTTATTGAAACCCAACCAAAAATCGACCAGGTATGGCAGCTGCCTCCCTGGATTCCTTCTTACGCTGTCAGAGCTACAGCATCGCCATGTTGCAGTAACTTGAAGAAAGATGTTAAAAGACTTTTTAAAAAGCTTTTTTTTAGTAACCAATATGCTTGCCACTGAGTCATAAACTAAATTCTGTGTTTGGGCAATTCAGCTGTTGACAACATTAAAAATGCTTCAGGCCCGACAAAGGATAAAAGACAGATTTTAAGACCAAAATTTGAAATTGGTTTTGGATTCTTATTTAAATTTCTCTCTATATATATCTTTATCTTTACTAAAAATTGTTGGGGTTTTGATGTTTTTGTCCAAAGGTGGCATGTGACCAGTCAAGGCAAGAGAGGAGGGCATTACTAAGAGAGAAGGAGTGGAAAAATAAAATCAGTGATGACAAGGCTGCATTGGGTGGGGCAGAAAACTGCTCGAATCGTCAAACAGCCGGGACATGAATTGCAAAGAGCAAAGATTAGAAGCCAAATGTCTGAAAATTAGTTTGTGGGCAAGCAGCTCTGCTGGGAATTTTAACACATTCCCTTTTATTCGTTTTAACTGCTGTCTCCAGGACCCTGATAATAACTAAGGAAAACAGTCAAGATAGACTGAAAGCCAGAAATGCCTACCTACTAGGTGCATTTTAAATTTATTAATTTCTTCAATTAATTGTTAACCTGAGGACTTCTTGGGTCAATTTATGCGCTGTTACTTTAAGACCAGTTGTATGTAACTTTGATTTTAAATGCCTAGATTGTAAGCTTTGCTTTGTGTATCTGGTGAAATTGAGAGGGGGAAAAAAAAAAGAAAAAAAAAATATAAAGAGAAAGAACTTGGCAGAGGCTGTCCCTTTTCCTGCTGGATGTTTTTCAGGTGAACTACCCAGCTGTGCTACTGTGTTAAAGTCAGGCCAACTGTGTGGAACTAAGGATTATTCCACAAATCCCATTTTAATAGTTCTTTAATGGTGGTTTTCCTCAAGTCTTACTTTTTCCTAGCATTTCCCACCCCGACTGGGATTCTCCCATCTTCCCCAAAGCATTGTATCTCCCGGGCTTTTGACCATACTGGGAGCCACGGCCAGGAGCAGAAGCTGCGTGCCTCGTGGGTCCGTGCCCAAGGGCTGCAGCCTCCGATCTCTTTATCAGATGGACAAAAGCATTCCGAGTATGCTTTTGGTCACCGGGGGATACGGGGATGTGAAAAATGATGGAAAAGGAAGGCTTAGAGAAAAGCTGCTAGGCAAACTGGTGCTTTTTGTCAAGGGTTTTTAACTTTTTTTTAGAGTTTTTTTAAGATGAAATTCTTTACCCCTATGCCAGTTGTTAAAGCAATGTGATGTCATTTTCTTTTCTTTTTTTTTAAAGCCATGTTTTGAGAATCTGAAAAGCTGCAGGTCAGGTAAAACTATTAATGACCATTTTATGACCTCTGTTCCAACCGCCCACGGCGGCCGCAGATTTCTGTGTGTCTTATGGCTGCTTGGCTCTCCACAACATCGTTGTGTTGGTCAACAGCAGGCGAGATTTCAGAGGAAAAAAGTCACCTCCTGAATCTTTGATTGCGAATGGGTGGTGGGATGCCTTCATTTTGGGGTCGGGAAGAAGCCTTGTCCATTTGGATCTGTCCTGGATACCCTTGCCCTGTTCTGCTTTTCTGCAGGTGTCTGCCTTGTGTGGGAGCTTTGGTTGGAGCTGGCATGGCCACTCTGGTGCTTCTCTGTGAAGGTAGCTCCATCGGGAGTGGACTGAGGGGTTGTGTGAGTCATGGAGCAGGGCCACAACCAAGGGCCTTGAGACAAGGCTGAGAATGAATTATGAGATGGGGCAAGTGTGATGAGAGAGCTTTGCAAGACATTATTGCCTTGGGAGGGGGGACAGTAACCTCGCATTGATGTGACCACCGTAAAGTATTCTTGTACTTCTGTCTCTTGTTCAACAGTGGGTGTAGCAACGGTGCTCTGATACTTCTATGTAGTTTGATGTCTTCTGAGGGTCTGGCTCCTACAGGCAGCACAGGGGTTGTCCTGGTGCTATGGTGATGCAGGACCCCAGTGGTGGTTCAGAGCTTCCAGTCTTGGTCAAGCCTCCAAATCGGTGTGCCAAACCAGCATGCAACAAATGGAGACAGGGAGGGAGTTTGCTCCCAAACCATGCTACTCCTTAACAAATATGCATAACCAGGAATAATGACCTTCAAATGTCTTCAAACGCATCACGTTCTCTATCCTCAGTCTTCAGAGCTATAGCATCTTGTCCCCTTGACTCTCCCGGAGGGCTGTTTGTTCTGCGATCGCATGAAACTTTGAGAACTTTCAACGTCTCTGGACAGTGGTTTTACTCATTCTTAACCCTTCCATCATTTATGCCCTCCTCAGGTGCAGTATTTCCTGCCTTTATCAAATCTCTTTTCTCATTTTGATAACGATTCTGTTGTCCCTCAGTTCCTGTTTTCTTATTGCCATTTTTTCACCGAACACCCTGCCGGCTCCCTAAAGCCCCTGCTCTTACATGGTGCATGGAGGTGCTTGCTTCGGCCAGACACAGCATCATGCAGTCATTTGGAATTGGAGCCCCGTGTAGAAGACTGAACACTAAATCATAATGCTCGGTGATGCAACTTACAGTGTCCACAGGAGTCACAAGTCACGTCAGCGATGCTTGCAGTTGCAGCTTGGTTGTGTAGACTTTGGAGCAGCATTGCAAATTGTGAAGCACAGCTGACTTTTTATGTTTGTCAGTGTTCAAAGGACTTTTCTTGAGTGCTGGATTAAACATTTTCAATAATTTATAAAATCTTAAATGCTTTGGGCAGTATTTTTACAGGGAGTGATTGTGTTGTGTTCAGGAGATAACTTTTTCAGCTGGGCTATTAAACGGAAAGCTGCCTGTGATGCGCAGAGATGAGTGCTCAACAAAATGAAAGCAAACAACATAGCTTGCAAACGTTTTTACGTTGCCCACTTTCCTACTTGCTGCTGGTTGATTTTCAGTCTTGCTGATCAACACTAAAGATGCCTGCTGGAAAAAGGAGAGAGGGAAATGTAATGAAGTTAAAAACATTTACCACTTTGCACAACTCGGTTTTGAAATTTAGCTCAAGCACACAAGTGAATCGGTTGGGACTGCCTTAAATTCCTACCGAAGGGCAGATAATGTAGAGAGAGGATGCAAGATAAGCCAGGCGGCTGCTACACTGTTTAAAAATCCCTGAAAACATCTCAGGATCCGGTCGATGCGCCCTGGGCAGCTGCACAACAGCAGGGAGCTGCCACGTGAGCGGCGATTCCAGCAGCAAACGCAGCGTGACCTGTGTCAAGCCCAGAGGACAGGAAATGCAGCCACGGGTGCAAACGAAGAGCCAAGGGAGCGAAGAGGAGCGGGGCAGGGGTGTCCTCGTTCCTCCGCGCGTGTGGCAGCAGAGCACTGCCGGTCGCGTGTGGCTGCCACCGGGCTGGCGGCACAAACGCTGCCTCTGCCTGCACGAAGCCTGGCTGCGAAGTATGCGTGGGGTTTGGAAAGCGTAATGTTATTTTAATCATAAATTATTTGGAAACTTGATACAGAAATAGCTGCAGATCACTGATTCCGGAGGGGCGTTTTTTGCAGTCAGGGTCTTTATCAGCTTTTCAGTGGGAACTGCATTAATATTGCCACAAAAATGCAAACAGTAGTGCCTTTGATAAAACAATTTGGCATTGCTTAAGCGGAAAGATGTTTTGTTTTCCTAAGATACAACACTGTTTTCAGTGCAGGGACCTGCCATATGTGCCAGCATATGGAAAGAAAATACCAGTTTCGTTAATGTTTGTATTCAGAAGCTGTGGGGAGAGACGATGTAGGAGGAGGCTGTCTGTGCCTCTACAATGAGGGGGACAGCACAGGAAGCCCAAAAGTTAATGCCGTGGAAGAGATGCCCATGGTCTGCAGTCAGCCCCATGCACTTAGCCTCCCGAAGCGCCCTGCGGATGTTTCCCCTCCTCGCCCTCGCACATGCTGGTGCAAGCTGGTCCCCAGGGCAGCCTGCTGGCCAGGGCGGTGGGACCGCCTCGCCGGCCATACAGTAGGCATCTTGGTGGAGAGTGTGGAAGCGCCCTTTGGTACTTTCTGGTGTCCCGTGGGTATTTTATGTTCGGTTAGTGCATTATTGTGAATTTTAGATGGCTCTTCGCTTCAGGAATCCTGAAAGGAAGCTGTTGTGCAACTGTTTTAATCTGATTTTACAAGTCGGTTCCAGCTTGATTCCCAGCACAAAGAGACAAAGAGGAGCTCAGTTGTATTTTTCGTCCAAAAGTAGAAGGCCCTCCTCCTTTGAAGCTCTGCTGTAGAATGCTATGTTTAGAGAGTGATTTGCTATTGTTTAAATTTAATCTCCATAATTACATTAGGGTTGGATTAATGATGGGTTATTTTTCCAAATCATTCTTTTCTGGCACTTGCAGCTATGGAGTATAAAGCCAGGTTTTCATCGGATGTAAACTGGCATTGCTCCACTGAAGTTAGTGGAGTAATTCCACTTTATATTGTGGCGGCCCAGATGTGATATTACAGCCGTTTCTAAGAAAGCGCCCTTTTGCAGTTTGTTGGCCTTGAATCTTTTATTATTTTTTTTAAGCTATCTAGGCATTGACTTCCAGTTGTGTTACATTTATGGTAGCAGAGGTAGCCGTTGTCTCTAGACCACCTCGACTGGATCCAGAGGGATAAACAGCAGGTGCAATACCAAATTCAACCATACGTGTCTTGGCTTCTTTCTGTTTAAAAGCTGCTTTTATCATGAAGAGAGTAAGCAGTTGTAAATGGGAAAGGTTCACTGTTTATGCCCAGCAAGCTTCAGCGTGCTCTTGTCTATCAGAACAGAGCTTGGTCTGTTCATGGTGTCTGGGGTGCTGTACTGAAGGTCCAGGGGAGGTGTCTGGGAGGCAGAGGCACTCGAGGAGGGAGAACGGGACCCGGGGAGACCCGGCACGTCGGAGAGCGGCATTAGGAACAGTGGGGAACGCGCTTGATGTAGGGGATGGTTCTGCCACCATGATCGTGGCGATGGAGAGAAGCGGTCTTTTCTCAGAGACCCTGAGGGGCTGTGTAGAGTTGCTGTGATCATGGAAGGCATCTGAAAGTGCTAAGTTGACAGCAAGATCAGCAGAAAGGATCCCTACCTTGCAGGTCAGGGTTTGCTTTCAGACCTTTTATTTTAATGTCTCATTTTTTTTTTTTAGCTTCAGGGGCTTTCTCATTTTGTTAGGGAGGGGGTCATGAAGGCTGAGAAGAAATGACTAGTAATGTCTCGTATATGTACTGAAATATAATTCACAAATACTTGTGCGAAACTGACTGTGCGCAAGCAGGTGGTGAATGCTGGTTGCTTTTGCTGGAACATGGTTTTGACGGTCCTACAAAGCCAAGTCATCGCTGAAGTACTTTGGGTGCAAAAGGTTCTTCAGAAGTTTCAGGCTTGCTGGGGACAGGACAGATGCAGAACGTCCCATCCCAAATAGTCATGTATCATTCACTCGTGACCCTCTCCTTCTCCTCCCCTTCCAAGGAACCAGGTTACCACAGAAGTTGTAATTAGTTATATAGATAATATATTTTTAAAATGTTTGCTTTTGGAGCTGTAGGTTTGGAGTATATGTTTTAATATTTTTTGGCTTTAGCTCCTAGAGTATGAGCTAAAGACCTTTTTAAGCCACCATTAAGATTGTCACCTGAACACCTGACCTAACACTTTCTCAGCATCTGAGAACTTGAGAAAAACACCAAATATCATGACTCTTAGTGCTGTTGTTCTGAAAGAAAATTGTGTTTACTCAGGAAAGACTGTTGTCCTGTTGTTTCTGCATACTAATTACTTTAGATCCAAAGAAATCCTGAAAATTCCTACATGCAAGCAGAGTTTATTTCAATGACTGTCATCAGGGTTAGATTTCCCTTGGTCCAAGGTGTACGCGACACACTCAAATGTAAGTAGGATGGTATAGTTACCAAAATAGATACATTGTCTTAATTTTTTATTTTTATTTTTTAATTATTCTTGTGCAGTGCTTTTAAAGTAACAAGTATTGTAAGCAGTATGTTATTTTTAAACTAAGGACATTTCGTGCTGAAATTGGCTATTGCAAAACTAGTTTAGAATTGGAATACACAAAATTCAAAACCACAGTAACCCTAATTTTGACATTCTTGCCTTTTTAACTGTTCAACAATAGTGTTGTGTTTGTATAGTATTTAAAAATATTTGTAAAGGGGGATGTAAAGAACTACTGGCACGTTTCTCTGTTAACTGTTTGTGTGTGCTCATCCGTTCTGCTGAGAAAAAGTTGTAATGAAAGCTCGGGGGCAAGTTCTCCCACCAGAGTCCGTAGCTCGGCCCTACTTTGCCTGTGCCGTGTGTGCCTGGATCTGTAGCCCCCACAGAGCTACTCCAGCAAATGAGTAATAATGCCCAGAATAGTAGCATGACCCTGAGGATGAATTTTACAGGGCTATAGTTTGTGTCACTACCCTACTATCCCTATTTTTGCCTGGCTTGTTCCTGACGTGCTGGCCGACACTGGGGAGAGGTTATAGAAGGCTGCTTGCGTTCAACCTGCCCGGCCGTGAGCTGTCTGGTTGTCCCTGCAAGGGCTTTGTGAAGCTGGGACACACACGCGTCCATCTTCAGACAGAAATCAGCTTTGGATTTACCATGCCGCTGGTCAGACCAACCTGAATGAATTCATGTGGAAAAAAAAATAATTGGAAAGCAGCTCGAGAAATGATTTCTCCTTTTTGCTGTTCCCTTGCGTTTTGGCATGCACCGTCTGCATTTTGAATAATAGATCATCTGATGCGATGTAATGTGATAGCAATACAAACTGGGTAATCCTGGGAAGCAGCAGCTCGTGTCTTGCCTTTCCAAATTTTACTGTGCTAAAACTTGACTTCTTTGTTAAAAATGAACTGTTTCCAGGGGGTAAAAAGCCCCCGGAGAAGAACTGTTGGCATTTTATATTTTTAAGCTGTCTTGCTGAATGAAAACAGTTGATTATTAACTTGATGGGGTGACAATGAGTATATAGAACTTAAATATCTCACCACTCCCACGAAGAAAAAAAACCCACCCTCCATTGTATCATGGGAAGATACATAGCCAGAAAAACTTTCCAACTCGTTAAACTTTTATACTTGCTTCATACAAGCTTAATGTAGGCTTTTTTTTCCATCCTGTGATGATGCAGGGACACTGAACATATCTGAGAAGGACACCATCCACTCACAGCCTTTCTGAATGTGCATTTCTTGTAACAGAAGAAACTAAATTACTTAATCTGAAGGATTAAAAAAAGGTTTCCTTGTTTGTGTGTTTCAGGTTGTTTACTCTTCCAGCCCTGATAATGAAATTAGTTTGAATGCTTCCCCTGTAAACTGTGTGGTCAGCTTCTGTGATTGTCTGGGGTGTTCACACAAGGACAGGGAGAAAGGAAGAAAGTTTTAAAAAACAGGAAAATACTATTGTAAACATATCGCGCAAGTTAGAAACTGTGAAAGGGTACTCAGAGTCAAAAGCCATACCTGCAGCTACTTTTGATGCTCTGTGGTGGGTGTTTGGGTGTTTTTTTTCCCCTCTTGTGGCTTGTGTTTGACTTTTTATTAGAGGGGCAGGGCTATATCCCTTTTAAGCTGTGAATTTTGTAGTGGAGGTCTGAAAGTAACCGCAGAAGGTGACTGCCCCACACCGAGCACCGTGTCCCCGCTGCAGGCCAGGTGGGATGCCTCTGTGCTGCGAGAGCACATGCTGTGTGGGGCGTTCCCGTGGCTGTTTCTCTCTGTTGTGGTTTTCCTGCGCCCTGCCCGTCTCCCTGGCTTGGTTCTTGCTTGGGGTCTGCTGCTTATCCCGATGGTGTCCTTCCCCTTGTTCTTGTAGGTCTTTACCACGCACGGCGGGGTTGCTGCCTGCTGTCCTCAGCCGTGAGCCTGGGGGAAAGCAGCCTTTCTGCAGCGCATCTTGCCCTCGTCCTGCTGGCCAGGCGGGAGCGGACAAGGGTTTCGGCAGGTCGTTGCACCCGCGAGCAAGGACGTTGCAAGTTCTAAATCGAGACTCATTGCTTCATCCCCTCTGTCTCTCCAGAACGGCTGATGCAGACGTTCCCTCACCATTAACTACATCCTCTCGTCTTGTAGCAGCAAGCTACAAGGCCAGGCTGGGCACGTTGTTCTGCTGCGGATGGCCGAACACAGCTTCTGAGTGGTCAGACCCTTGCAAGTTTCTGAAAATACGCGGCTGCTCTGTTTTGGGAAGCACGTCCTCTGTCAGGGCAGGGGGTCACTGGGCGGCTCAGGCCCCTTCCTGGGCAGCACCCATGTGAGTCACACCAACCAGCCCAGCATTTCTGGGGTCGTTCCCAGATAAAAGCAGGGGCAGGTGCTTCAGAGGGAAGCCCAGGTCACCCATAACTGATGGCTAGTGAAATAATTCCTTGGTGGAGTTGCCACCATAATTAACTTGGTGCAGTCTGTGATGGAGATGCTGGGCATCACCACCTCTTTCTGGAAGTCACAGGGTCCGGTCACCCATGTCTTTCAGTCATTTGACATCTAAGCTGCTCAGATAACAATGTGAGAGTGCCAAAATTGGCAGCAGCATCTGACTTCGACAGTGGTTTTGTTCGCCCCGTGGCAGCTTTTAAGGCAGCATCTCGAGGCGCAGTGTCCCACAGAATGCTCCACAGCAGTCATGCGGAGGTGAAAGGATTTCCAGGCGAGCTTCAAAGAGAAGGATGTGACTAAGTGTCTCGCAGGGAGCCAGGATGTACATCCAGCCAGATGAGGCAGCTCACACGAAAGGGCTGCCAAAGGAAAGGGAGAGGAGACAGACGAAACCGGGACTGGGGGATGAAGAGGAACAGGCAGTCGGGAAAGGTAGAGAGGAAAATCCCCATGGGCCGTTTCCAGCAGCCCGGAGACATTTCTGCTCTCCAGGGAGGTCACCTGTGGGTAAAGCAATGAAAGTCAGGCATGTTGGCCATCGTTCCTGGCTCTGCCACAAGCCTGTCTGTGTACAAGTCACTCTCCTTGTGACTCAGGATCCCATCTGCAAAACAGGGACTGCGGCTTACCTCATAGGGTGTTGTGACGGTTGTCTCGTGGATGCTCTTGCAGTTTGATGTATCAAAGAGGAGGAAGGGAAAAAAAGGCAAGGAAAAGTGAGCACAAAGGCTGAAGTGAAAAGGAGTCTGCGCTTCCATCACTGCCTCCTCTGAATTTAATCATGTCCCTAATGATAATATAGTGGTGACTTACTCCTCACTGACGTATGCTGCTTCAGTTGCACAGGTGGGAACAGTTTTTTGGTTTTAGTTCTTCTTTCCTCCAGGGCTTTAAAGATGTAACTGTGTATGTTTATATAAAGTGTTTATGTTTTAAGCAATTTCTAATAGAAAATCAGAAGAAATAATGAACAATAAATCAAGTTCAGACTGTAACTAGATGTAGTCGAGTAATACAAGAATGGGATGAGAAGTAGAATTTGCAAAGGGGGCCTGAAACGGAGAAAATGAAAATCCTCAGGCCTGAAGAAGGAGGGCTTTTGGTTTGCACCTGTCTGAAACTCCATACCTGACAGCTTACCTGAGGAGGGTTGAGGCCAGTGAGGATGACTGCAGAAAGCAGAAGAGGTCACTGCTTCTCAGCTCTCTCAGGCTCAAATAAGCTCCCTCAAAAGGAAGGGGAGCCCAGTGTTTGGTTAGCTTTAACCCTTGAGATAAATGCCGTGTTGATCTTACTCTGATCACAAGGAAGTCTGACAGCTAAAGCACAAACCTGGGAGCCAGAAAGCAGCAACTTTTAGGACCGTTAGGGAACTGTTTGACCTTGTGCTAACACTTAATTCTGTCTTTGCTTTTATATTTTGCCTTAAAGCAAAATGAAGCTAATTGTCTCCTCTGTTGGAAGAGGGGTGTGAGGCTTATGGAAATGCTATAAAGATCATGGAGATCCACAGGTGGAAAAGGCTGGGGGAGGCCACAGCTTCAGAGTTATTGCAAGTTGTTTTAAAAAGGAGCAAAAAAACATACTCATATTTCACCTGTCAAAGCTGGCTTTTCTTTAAAAAAAAAAAAAAATTGAAATCCCAAAGGCATAAGCCAGTGAAGATGAGCATTCATCTTTTCCAAGTACTGTGTTTGAAGGGCTTTAGCTGCATAAGCTTTCCTGGCACTTGCCAAGACTGTGTTTGGAGAATAAATATGATTTCTGTTTTCTTGAAGGAACAGGTGGCAGCATGTGGAGACCTTTTGTTGTTAAATTTTAGTCATGGTTCCTTTTTTTCTTGTCTTCCCTCTCCCCATCCGCAGTTGAATATGACAAGGAGTTCACGCCTCATCAGCGGCACCACAAGGAGTTCAAGTTCAATTTGTCTCAGATTCCTGAGGGCGAGGCCGTCACAGCCGCTGAGTTTCGGATCTACAAGGACTGCGTTGTGGAGAGCTTTAAAAATCAAACCTTCCTTATCAGCATCTACCAAGTGCTGCAGGAACATCCGAACAGGTAGGCGAGAGGGGCTTGCTCTGTGCCACCAACCACTGTCCCCAGGAGGGCTGAGCCTGGGTGTTCATGCTGGGAGGAATGCTTGGTGGTAAGCAGTTTGGTACACATGTACGAAGTATGTTACTGCATGCTCCTTCCCCTGTGGGGAATGGGCACGCAGAGCACAAAATGGGCCTCAGCCACGGAAAGTCCCTGGTATGACCTTTTTGATGTCTTCACATAGAGCAAGAATCTGATGCAAGGCAACAGAATTTTAAACCAAAGATGATGTATGCTGGCATTGCTCTTGCATGCTGAAGTACACCCATCTCCTTTCAACTTGCTGCTACCAGCATAAAAATCATAGCCTGTTTGCAAAATAACAGTGATTAGCACAGTCTTGAACTACTCTCCACTGGCCTGACACTAAAGTAAATAAAGCAGAAGAAAGTTCAGCACACTGACACAGGGACAAAATCACTCCTGGACTTTCAGTGGCCATGAGGTAGGCAAAAGAGAGAGGCACTGATGATACAAACTGACACATAAAAAAAAACAAAAGTGTAAACTGATTGATTCATCTGAAAAGGATAATGTTTCTGATGAGGGAGAGAATCATGCAAGGCACAAAGATGGGAACATGTGGTCAATTAAATGTCAGAATAATGCAGTGGTACAAAAGCATTTCATTGCTTCTGATGAAGCATGTCAGGATTTTAACTGTTACTCTGCTGCAGAGTTAAAAAAAAAATCAGTGTTCAAAAAGACTCAATGTTTTTTCTGCAAAGGTTTGCTAGATGTTTTCCTTTCTGGTCCATCTTTCTCTAGCCTTTCCCCTGATACCATTTGTGGGATCTGCCTTTGATGAAGAGCTGCTGTGAGGGCAACATCAAACAGCTAACTGTTGTTCTGTGGGGAGTGTGGCCTTCAGGGAAATGGAGAGAAATACTTCATATATAGGTGATAGTAAAGAATGTGTTCTACAAGAATGTTGTTCCCTTTGCCCTTTGAGTTGTAGGTTGTCTGGAGTGTCTTCTGGGGTAATGTTACCTCAGTGCCCACTTGAAGAACCAAAGAAAGTCAGACAGTCATGCAGATTCCATAGATGTTAGCTGTATTGTTCATTTATGGTTGCATAGAGTGAAAAATTGTGAGTGTTGGTCCATTTTAGATTTCACAAATACAGACCCATCTCTGGAGCTGGAGGAAAATCTCTACCAAGCATGTATGGAAGTGGTAGATATGCTGTTCTGTGATGGTCAGCAAAGCAGGGCACAGAGCACGTCAGGTTTGAGGCTGCCTCTTTTAAAAAGAAATGACAACTTTTATGCATATATTACACTATTTTAGAGTAAACTGAGCAAGCAAGTAATGCACTGTGAGAATAAAGCACAAGGTAGACATACTTCCTTCCTAACAAATTTGTAAAATCTTTGTTCAGAAGGTGTCTGTTAGTTCTGTACACAGAACTAAGCTGGCACCTTGTATCTTTATTTCAAACAACATGCCAGAAATGTGCCAAAAGCAGATTGCGTGGTGAAGCTGTGATGCACATCCCTTGGCACTAGGTGCTTCAACCTTCTTGCATGCTGGGCACTGCCGGGTGCAAGGGCCCTCTGTACCTACAGGGCAGAGGCAGCATTTCGGATGGAGGTCACAAGGGTGTTCTCAACCCAGAGCTGGTGAGCATTCCCGGTCTTTCAGTCCCCTTCTGTCACGGTCCTCCTGCTGCTACCACTGGCCGTGCCCTTGGGACTGGGATGGTGAGGCAGCTTCCTCTAGGTCCAGACCGCCAGCAGTTCACCATCCCTCCTGTCATGGGCTCTGCGTGAACTGCTGACCCAGAGATGAGTGTCTGTAGTTCATTACTAACCTCTGACTCATCCAGTCCCTCCAGGCTCCCTTTTTGTTTCTTTTTCTTTTTTTATTTATTTATTTTTGCTGGTGGGAAGGAGGGAGACGTTTGGCTAAAGGAACTTGCGCTTTGGGTGAGTCTGCGGGACGTGTCACGCCGTCTGCGCAGAGAGGGGCAAAACATGGCTCGTTGATTCTTGCAGCTGTAAAAAGGAGATGCCCTTTTTCACCCTTTGTCCTTTTGGCCCAAAGGACTATTTCATATATACATAAAATATAAAAGCATATATGAAAGCATGTGTTAGTGTATAATATGTACACATGTAGGTATTCTCTGTATGTATCTGTATATAAGGTTATATATATTAATTGTCATCTCTATAAATTATCCTCTCTATATTAAAAACATGCAGGTGTTAAAAGACAATTAAGATATTAGAAGCTGCTTACCACCCCTCAGCATTACCTTCAGTGTAAATTCTGACTGTTGGCTGCTGCTGCTGCTGCTGTAGATTCAAACGTAGGGCCACGCTGGTGACATGGGTATGCTGTGGCCTATAAACATTCTTGAAAACAAATACTAAAACATTGTATTTAGTTGTTCACTAATATCTCTTCATGGAGGCAAAAAATGTGTTTTTTGTTTTTTCTTTTTTTTTTTTTTTTCTCCTCAGATTCTTCTGGGATGCCTTAAGGAGCTATATTCTTTGAGTAGTTTTTATTTTTATCATTGGTTCACTTGCTTTTACTTTTGTCTCAGAGGATTAATTTGGAGTGTAATATTTTATTTTCCTGTTGAAAACAGCAGGAGGTTAAAATAAAAAAAAAAAAAGCACTATTTTTTGAAGGAACTTGCTAAATATTTGTAAGGCTTCTGTTGCATTTTAGCAGACATCTTATGAGCCAGAAAAAAGCAGCTGCCTCTGACTTAAAAAATGTTGTGTCACACTTCCTTTAGACTAATGGTTTGAATAACAACCTGATATTTCCTGACATTTGACGACATTTTGTTGCATAAAGAAGAGTCTGTACAGATCTTGAAGTCTAGCTTGTGAGCTAGCAGGTAAAACATAAGGAGTTGAAGTAGCACCTTTCTTTATCTTGTTCTGTTGGGAAATATTCCTTCTGGTGAGAAAAATTCGTCTCTTTAGGCCACAGAAGATGTCTGTTCAGTCAACATTGGCAGTCTTGAGAGGAAAGTTCAAAGACACCATGTTAATCTTGGCTTTTTACCTGTGACAATTATTGGTAGCTAATAAAATACTTTCAGGTGCCAGTAATTCTTATGGGGGCAGCTGGTGTGTATGGGTTTTAACCACACCTCACAAGAGAAAGGCAGTGTGCACCACCAACGAAAAAAGTATAAATTAAAAAAACCTGCCCATTCCTCTCAAAGAAATGAGTTTGGGAGTGCAGGAGATAAGTAAGGAGGAAGATTCGGTAAATACGAATCATCACCCAAGCTCACAGCATGGAAGTATCCCTGTGCTCTGATGAAATGTAGTGAAGTGTCTTCATTCAGTATTACTTGAGCAAAAAAATGGTCAT
The DNA here is from genome assembly GCA_013399115.1 of Anseranas semipalmata. NCBI lineage: Eukaryota > Metazoa > Chordata > Aves > Anseriformes > Anseranatidae > Anseranas > Anseranas semipalmata. Next base: position 388,650 of record VXAA01001094.1, read on the forward strand.
CAGGGGAGTAGAAGCGTCAGCATGTGACTCCAGTCCAAATGTGGGCTCTGCTTAGCAGAATCACACGGCATCCCTAGTAATTCGCTAGGGCACAGCATGATGGCTACAAACAGAACAAAACCTGAGACTTAAAATTTCTACCCTCTACTAAATTATCGAACCTATTTTTGCCAGTACAGACAAGGCTAAAAACAAGGATTATATAGGGCCATTCGAGACTGTCTCCTAGGTAGGGGTGTACACAGAGAGAGTGTGGATGGTCAGAGATCAATGCTTATTGAAACAGCAGGAAACCTTCAGGGAGCAACTCGGCACTCTCCGTGTTAAAAGCAGTCAGAAATACGAAAGCGGTATTCGTGGAGTCTCCGGGCAATGAAACACACATTGAGGACAGTGTGGTCTAAGCGCATTCTCTCTTCAAAAAGAAAACATTTTTAATACTGACTCACTTGTGTCAGTAATATTTTCATCTCCCCATTCCTTCCACCCTTTCGTAAGGTTAAAAAAAATAGTGCCTAGAAACTAAGCTTTTGTTTTATAACCAAACCACAGCTAGCAGCCACATTTTGTCATAACACAAACTGCTGGAGATGCCAGTGGGACGCTGCGAAAAGATTAATGAAACCTTCAGGTTAGGTCAGCCGCCAGTTGCATGGGTTTCTGACAGTGTGGAGCAGAGATGTGTGAAGGTGGCCTCTGGTTTGCTCTGGGCGGGATGGCTTTGGGTATTGAGACGGGCTGTGGGCTGTGGCAGCTGATGTTGGGAGCAGGAATGGGCGATGATGCGTCCATCTGATGCTGCTGCCCTTCAGCTTCTGACCCTTCAGCCTTTAAGAGACCAGGCTGTTTGAAGGCTGGGGGGGGGT
>VXAA01001094.1:389562-405046 GCA_013399115.1 Anseranas semipalmata
TCTCTATTGGTATGTGTAGAAAGTAGGGAGATGGCCAAAGCACCCGTTTCCTTGGGTGCACCTGAGGATGGGCAGGAGCTGCCCGGCCTATGCTCTCCTCCCTCTGGTGATACCGATGCTAAGCTAAGCGTGGGCTTCTTTCTGACGTGAAGCACCGGTTTTGTGCAAGACCAGCAAAGCCTTCTAACTTCCAATACCTTTCAGGAGTGGATTGCCATGTAAGCGAAACCTTGGCAAGGGAAAGGAGGAAATGAGTTTATCTCTGGAAACAGATCATTAATTTCTTTCTCGAAGCTTCCTCGCTCTCACCCAACGAGGTGTCAGGTCAGGAGCAGGGATGGAAGGCAGTTTGTGGCTGATCAAAGATGTTAGTCCTTGGTTTGGATCATCAGTGTGTTTTCAAGTGTAAATATCCTGTTAATGCAGACCTCAAAACACTCCCACACTGTCGAAACAACTGATCTATGAAAAACACAGTGGCCTGTGCTAGTGATCAAAGGAAGATACGGTACCTTAATGGTCAAAGTTTATTAAACAGTTTCGTTTGCACCTGGAATGAAATATGAGGACTTGAGAAAGATTCCTCCTATGTGATAAGACACGTGTGGGCATCAGTGTGCCCTCCCGAGCCACCGTCTGGGGAGCGTGTTCTTTTGCTGAGCACAGCTCCTTAAGGGTTAAGGCTGTCATTGTTTTTTAGCTGCCAGTTACAGCAGTAATAAAGTCTTCCTCTTTGCAACAGGATATTTATACAAATACGATCCGAGCTTCTAATCTAAAGGGCAAATTGATTTGCCGGCAGTGTTTATAGCTTAGAAAATAAATATCTGTCCTCAACTGGATTTTGGACTGGGTTGTGTAACACAAATGACAAAGCTAGCATCAGTCTGTTTCAAGTTAGGGTCAGGTTTGTATATAGTGTGCATATATTTGTATATGATAGAGCTGTTTCCATGATGCTATAGAGAAGTGTCTGTCAGCATTTCAGTTCAACTCCCACTGTGCGTATGCAATTTGTTGTGTTTTAGGGTGGTTTTTTTTTAGTAGTTTAAAAGTCAAAGTTATTCTGGATGAGACTTACCGGTTCCATAACCAGCTGGCTTTTTCTACCAAAACTAAAGAATGCCGTAAGTGCCTCATTACTTCTCTTAAAGATAAATACTACCCATTTACACTGTCCCTCATCTTCATGGCTTAAACTGCATTTAAATGCTGAGGTGTAGTACTCTTAATTATCACTACAACTAGAATGCCCCTTAGTGTCCTTATATCATAGTCAAGGAAATGAGAAATACGTGTCCATCCTTCTGACTTGGGATGCTTTCTCTTTTTTTACTGTTCTTCTTGGTGAACTGTTCATTCCAGAGAGCTGTGAAGCTCACAACCTTTAGCTGGGTGTGGGGAGACACCTCTGCACTCAAAGTGTTGGCTTTTCTGGGGCTCATCACGGACGTGTAGGATGTTTCCCCCAGTCTTGGTGTGGGGGGACCGTGTCCTCCAGCTCTAGGCTCTTGCCTTCCACTCTTTGCCAGATGCAGCCTTAAAACCAGCGATTCACCCCTCTACTCTTCCAGTGAGTCTGCAGGACTTACCCCCCTGCCCCTGCAGACTTTACCTGCAGGGGCGATGCCTGCAGTGATACAGGACAGCCTTTTTAACACAGGGGAGCTTTTATCAGACAGAGCACTGGTGGTGTGAGCAGCCTGAAGCCAAGCTTACCTACTTGTCCTTTCTGGTGTGTTCCTGTGCTCTATTCTATGCTTTTTCCTGCAAATTAGTGCCCAGTTTCTGGTCTCCTATTCCATCTTGGAAGTAGCTTCATTTGCAAGCTGACGGTGCCTACCTAGTATTTCCTTCCTCATTTCTAAGGAATTCTTGTAGGACATGCACATCCCTTCCCCTGGCCCAGAGATGGTATAGCTTCTTCACGGCAGTTAAACTGAGCCTTTCTTCTTTTCCCTAAAATGATAGAGACTGCCTTTGCTTCCCATGGCAACTCATTGCAGGTGCTGGCATTCCCTTGCCTGAAGCTCTGTGTATGAACGAGTGCTGATGGATGAGATTTTCTATGGTGCTTTTAACTCTCTGGAATAACGGTCATTTAGACACAATAGGTTGTTAAGGTTTTATATAGTATCTGTTGACAGTACCTCATGCTATAGGAGCTCCACATACCATATGCTCTGTAAGTAATAAACATTTAAAACCAAATCACAGTAGGACTTGCATCTCTTGAAAGCTGGTGGACCTAAAGTTTTGAAAAGACTGTGATTTCAAAGTTTTACCTACCTGGAGCTCCGTTCAACTCTGTAAGACTGCGTCTGTTGTGAGTGCAGTTATTTGTCATTAGTTGATAAGAGCAAATAATCTTGGTAGTTTGATATGTGCAGAATAATTTTTATAGAAGGTCAGTGTCTGTACAAACTGAAGACCCATCCACAGTATGCAGAAGAGGAAAGTATTAGAAAGTGTGTTAATTAAAATGTAAATCCCACACACTTCTGTTCAAAATTCCCTTCTGAGAAACTGCTGTTAGGCAGTCTAGACTATTATGTCAACTTGCCTTTGAAGAAAAGTAAACAAAAAGGTTCAGCTGAGGAAAGTTTTAGAGACTTAGAGTAATTAATGCTTTGGTAAATGGCTGTTGATGCGTAACAATCCTTTAAACACCTGGTTAATTGCGAGCTTTGAAGTTGGGCCAAAAATGTTGTTCTGAGCTCTGTAATTAAAATAAGAGACCTTTAACTTGGTCATTTTGAAGGTGAGAGTTCTGTTTATTCTCACTGTCTCCCTGGTAAGACTTCTGCCCGATCAGGGAAAAAAGGCCAAGGAGGGTGGGAAAGTAAAAAACCTAGCCGAACATATGCTTCTTTAAATTTAGCTTTTTATGGCTTTGGTGTTTTTCCTGTAGCAAAGTTCCATGTTGTAATGTGTACTCAGAACAGAGAAATTATTTTAATGTGAATGTTTCACTAAGGATAGTAACTGAGATTAACCACTTGACCTGGTTACTAATTTGACTAAATTCTAATCTAATTAATGTTCAATTAAAGTGAATTAACACCCAGAGACATTTTGTTGAAAGGTTTACACTGAGGTTTCAGTTAACAAAATATTTATCGGGGGGGGGGGGGGGGGGGNCACTGGAATTAAATGCAAGTTGCTTCTCCTATAAATGCCCAGAGTACATGGTTGGGATGCCGCTGTTAGGAATAGTAGCTATATTTGATATTTATATCTGACAAATCATATTGCTCTCTGAGGACACTGGAGCTAAATCCTGCCTTCTGAATCACACAGGCCACATTTCTCTGGTAAATTGTGTACTTCTTTCTGTTTATTGCAGCCACTTGTGATTGCTCTGTTGACCTTAGCTTCTCAGTCCTCCTCCAGAGTCTTCTGAAGGCCACGGAAAGACTTCCATTTCTTTCTTGGGACTTGAGACCATTCTTCAGGGCCCTGCTCCAGAGCAGAGAGCTCCTGGTTTGAGTTAGGAATCCCTAACTTGCATCTTCCCAGTTAATGACCTCTCTTATCTCAGGAAGGTTTTTTAGCTCATTGCCTCAGTTTCTCCCATCCACTTGCTTCTCTTTAATAATACATATTATGCCTGCAGCATCCTTATTTTGGAAGTCATTAATTAAACTCATCCAAATCAGGCATGCTGAAAATAAAAGTGAGACTGTCGAGCACTGTAGTAACAGTGAGATATAACAATAGTTGTATAAAAACCCAAGGGCAGGTTTAGGCACAGAGGATGCTAAGAAACCGATTGTTTTGGTGATGAAATTTCTCTTCTTAAAGTCCTCCATATTGCTGTGCAGGAGCCAGGGGTCCTGTGATGTCCTTTACATGCAGAACTACTTGTTCGTGAAACCTCTGGACTGACCCTGCTTTCTTCAGCCTGTGCTGAGCGCAGATATTCTTTCTTTTCCAGTCAAAGGTGCTGGCTCACACATTTCTTCCATGCTTTTCTTTTCCAGTTTTTCCCATTCTTCATGCTCCTTTCCTTTTTCCTATCTTGCCTCTGTTATACTTAAATGCCTAACTTTTCTGAAATCTTTCAATTAATGTGACCCCATGCATGGTTGCATACTTCTTCCTAGAAGGTCACTGCCCGCTTCACTGCACAGGATCAATGGGGTCACTTAGTGACTAGAAATTCAGTACTCTGTTTCAAGTGACTGCCCGGCGTATGATCCATTTCTCACCTTCTTGTCCGCTCTTCGGAGTCTGCTTTGAATATCGGCTTGCATCTGTTTGTGTTCAGCACTCTTCAGCACGCTATCCGACTGCTTCCCAAACCGTTCCCTTTCTTCACCTGGCTGTAAGGGAAGCTGGTGGCATTGCTTAGTGCAGATGAGAAGCTGATGAGTATGCCAGTGAGGGCAAACTGTCTCCACTAGGTTAGGTTGCTGGTGTTAGAGGTTTTTTTCCTTTATCCAGCAACACCCTTTGGCTTGCAGGAGCTCCCTGCTTGTCTGCTGTGTGTGCTCCAACTTTTGCAACAGGTAAGGTCATACAGTCTGGACCTGGGAAGCAAACACAGAGGACACAAACGGTCCCTGCCAAAATCAGCCTACAGTCCGGCATCAGGAGTGGGAGTAAGGCTATACAGCAGCTTTAGCTCTCATGCTTCCCATCTTTATTTTGCAGTCCTAGTGGGAGAGGAGTGGAATAAATGTGTTTTCCATGGTCTTTAGAAAGCAGGACTGGAGGAAAAAAAAAAAAAGGACAAGCAAATTCAGTCAGGTGGCTGCATTTCCCCATGAACGTAAAGGGGTAAGACTGGAAGTGTGGGATTCACATCTCCGATGCCTGTCACTGCGTTTGTTGGCAGCAGTGTTGCCACAAATGGCAGCAGTAGCAGATTGTTCCCCTCTGTGAGCCATCCCTACAGGAAGGTGCCAGTAGTTTCCCAAATATTTCTAGAAACAGAGGAATGCCTACTTGGGAATAATGGGCTTGATTCATGGAGTACGTAGTGGTCACAGGTACTTTCTACTCCCTTTTCTCCACAGACTTTTTGCTTTTTCCCAGGGTCTCTCCATCTAGTTCTTGCGTGTCCACGTGTCCCCCACCATCACAGCAAGGCCTTCACCCTTCCCCATCTAGTTAGATGTAATATCCCTTCCACCTATCCTGGGAGACCTCTCGGTCTCTGTTCCAGCATCAGACACCATACAGCTTGTTGTCAGAAGCAGCAAGGACGTTTCTTCTCTGCCATGCAGCTGTAGGGAAGAGCAGGCTCCTCTCAGGTGGTACACGGTATTTGGTCTGCTGAGGGCGAGAGGAAGGGGAAGCGTGTTCCCTGCAGACAAAACGTCCAGAGGATTTAGCTGCTAAGCTATCGGTCTCTGTTGAGCCTGTGTGGGCAGCAATTTTCAATTACTTATTGGCTGACCAAATTTGAGGTGATCTGTTAAAGGAGAGAGGACATATAACTCTATTCTGAAAAAACAGAGTAGTAGTTAAAGACTCTCAGATAAATAGTTAAGATTTTTTATCCAAGTAAATTAATTTCTTCCCCTAATTTTGTCTTTGGAAATAGGTGACAACTTTTTTTTTTTGTTTTAAATCTTCATACTGAAAACAAAACTAGTAACAAATTATTGGCAATGTTGTGTAGCCTGGTGAGTTTCAGGTAAGAAACGTTAACTGAAAACAGACTTAACAGAAAGTATTAGGACATGTTACCTGCTAACATTACATGACCTACGGTACCTGTGAGGTGAATCTGCACTGTTGGCTTCATCCACCCAAACAAGGCAGAAGTCAGTTGAATAGAGGAGCTGATTGAAAACCAGTCGTGTATGAACCTTTTTTGCAAACAGTTAACTGGATTGGAAAGCCCACTTGTCTTTTTTTCTCAGTTTTACAAAGGCATTCAGATCTATCCAGAGCCAGTGTGAGATACTGGGCTAAACTGGAGCGTTCTCATTTGGTAGCACTGTACCTTGGTCAGAGAGTTTGCTTATTACATTTATGGAGGATACTGAGATGGGGGAGACCCACTGGAAGACAAGTCCTTTTTTTGAATAAATTGATAATGATGGAGTTCCAGTCTGGGGAAAAAAGTGTGATCTGGTAGAAAGAAGAGTTATATTTGGGCGTGACAAATCAGTGATGTAAATACACCTTAGGAAGAGACTGGTGGGTATGTTGCAGTGCAGCAGCATGAATCTAAGGATTATAGTGAATCACAAGGCGATCATGAGTTAACAGTGAATTTTGTGAAAAAGCCAAAATACTATTCTGAGATGTATGAGCAGAGGTACAGCCTCTGAGACGCATGAAGATTATCATTCCATTGTACTCAGCATTAGTGAGATCTTGGTCCAATCTGGGTCTGTAGAATAGCAATGAGAATATTTAAAGTCTAGAAAACATGGCTTGCAAGGTAAGACAAAAAAATTGGTGTTATTTTAAGAGGGGGAGGTTGTTGTGTCATTTTAGTTAGATAAAAATCAACAACGGGAATTAAAGTCTGAGCCTCCAGTCTGGAGGCTCCATCAGGACATCGTATGAAGCAGGCGAGTGCAGGGGAGAGTACAGCACCTAGACGAGGGAAGGTGGGCGTAGGAGACCAAAAAGCAATCGATGTGAGCGGGGAGGTCAGAACAGGTGCTAGGAAAACCCCTTTTCAGATATAGACCATGTCAAGCATTGGAGAGGACCAATCTGTAAGTCTTATTCAGAGGTGGGAATGATCTAGTAGTTCATTTCTCTCTTAACCTGGAGGGGGGAAAAGTAGTCTCAGCTGCAGCTGCTGTTTGCAGCCTTCTATAAGCAACACCTCAGCTTACATACCCTGCCTGGGAAAGCCCAAATCTTTCAACCTTAAGGTTTCCAAAACATGTAGCAGCTGGCCAGCCCCAGCCACTCACTGCTGTTGGAGGTGAAGGTCAGAGTTGTTCCTGAACCCTCTTCCTGTTGGAGGAGCAGTGGCAAAGACTCCTGTGGGAAAGGCTGCTGAGTCAACCACAGAGCGTGCGGCTACCAGCGAGGCGGAGGAAAGCCTCCACGCTGTAAAAATAGCCGCACTAGGAGCCCTAATATACTTAAGTGCTTATTTTTCCATGTGTGATCTCATGTAAACCAAGCTGCTGGGCAGTATGACATAGCAGTTGGCCAAAAATAAAGCTTAACTCAATCAAAACTTCTTTTTTTCTGAAGTTAACCTTTGATGGGTGGAAGGGACAGGTACCCTGTTTTTTATTTCCATTAAGTTATTGTCAGAAAAAAAAATTCCACGGGGGGAGGGACAGGTGAAGTTGGGACTGATGCCTGGTATCCACTTTGTGATGCTGGTCACAGGTTAAGGATAGGAGTTGTAGCTCTTTTGCACATGAATGTTTTGCATATAATGTTCAGTTACAGTGAGAAACTATTCACAGGGCATTTCTCTGGGTGCTTCTCCAGTTGGTTTCATTGAACTGAATTTTAGTGGATGTTAGGTCCTGCAGAAAAGGCACAGTCTTGACAGCATTTGAAGCTGAAGTGTCCGTGAAGGAGACCCAGTACCAACATCCTTGGAACAGCACTTTCTAATTCATGTTGCTAAACCTAAGCAAAATGTGCTTAGGGGCCATATGGTAGTTCATTTTGCTTCACTGTTTGATGCTTGGCCTGTTACTTGATTTTTTTGTTTTTTATTGTTGTCAATTGTGGTAGATCTGTGTTGTGGAAGTTGGGCTGAAACCACGAAAACCCTTTGACAAAAGTCATTGAATGCCTGTAAATGGTGGTAATTTGACCGCTGTCCTGCCAGGGCTAGAATTACTCTCTTCAGGAAGAAGAGTGGCTTATGAATCCCTTGCTGATGGAGAAACACCAAGATCTAAGGACTGAGATTCCTTTCCTACAGCCTAGAAAACAGTGGAAAAACCTTTACAATCCTGAATTTCACATGCAGAAGCATGTGCATCTTGTGGAAGAACCCTTAATACAAACAGGCAGATTTGGGGCGTTGTTTTTTTCTAGCTATAAACATTGCTTTTAACAATTGCTTTTAACAGTTTCATTTTTTGTTTCTCCCAGCACTGTAACAGCAAAAGCCAGGGGAGAAAACCCCAGACATTACTATCTTGTCATTACTTTTCTCCTCTGCAGAACCTCTGACCTGTTCCTGCTGGACACGCGGGCAGTGTGGGCCTCGGAGGAGGGATGGCTGGAGTTTGATGTCACTGCCACTAGTAACATGTGGGTGATGAACCCTCAGCACAACATGGGGCTCCAGCTGAGCGTGGTGACCCAGGATGGTAGGTCATGGGCCAGTTAAGGCGAGTCATCTCGCGAGCCTCTTGGATGCTGTCTGGAAGTGGTGCTAACAGTGTCCAGTTGTAATGTGGGCAGTGAGCAACCCGCCTTTGTGGGCTGTTGAGGGCGGCTGTAATGATAGCATTTCACAGTGCACAGAAATTTTGAAAGGTGGAAAAGAAAAGAAGAGACTACAAGAGAGTATGAAATGGAATGTTGCAGGATAAACAGCAGGGAAGAAGATCTAAGTGAGCAGAAGGCAACAAAAAAAGGCAACAGCATCTTACCTGTATGTTTTCTTATTGCTTCATCCTGGATTTTGGTACACCTGTGGGGTCAAATGAGACCAGAGGGACTGTCAACTGCTCTCCCTGAGGAAATGTTACTGCCAGCCTCCACCTCCCCAAATGTGCTGAGAGCCTATCTGTGTGCTCCTGACCAAAGCACCTTGTCTCTTTGCCCTCTGCTTTCCCCAGAGGTCTCCTAACCCCATCTCTGTTCCTTGCGTTTCACCAGCAACAGAGCTAATGTCCTGAGACACCCAGGCTTTGCGTTTTATATATCTATCTCTATACCTGTTTAATGCCTAAAATGGAGTAGAGATGCCATAGGGGTACCAAAGAGCCAGGTGCCATGGTGGAGCTTCTTGTCCAGGGTGGATGGGGTGCTGTTGTAAAAATGTCTACAGGTCATGGTGGCAGGAGGGGAGTGTTTAGTGATAAAAGAGGAACAGCATGATCAAGAAGAGAGGAAATCCTGCTTATGGGGATGCTGCAGTGCTGGAAAGAGCAATCCAATTGCACAGGTTCTCTAACACTCACTTTTCTGTTTGATTTGAAGGTTTCAGTGTAAATCCTAGAGAAGCAGGCCTTGTAGGGCGAGATGGCCCTTATGACAAGCAGCCGTTCATGGTGGCCTTCTTCAAAGTGAGCGAAGTCCATGTCCGGACCACTAGGTCAGCAACAAGCAGGCGCAGGCAGCAGAGTCGAAACCGTTCCACCCAGGCTCAGGATGTTTCCAGGGTGTCGACTGTCACAGGTAATCATGAAACACCTGCTGTGGCTGGAAGCTGAGAGCTGGGGCCTCCTCTTGTGATGTTTCTGTTTGCGTTGGTGTGCAAAAGCAAGAAGGGGGATGCGAGGTGAGGTGCTCCTCCTTGGGGGCACAGGTTGCATCTGTGATGGGATGGGAGTGGGAGTCTCACATAAGGAGACTTACAGGACTCCTCAAACCCAGGGTAGATTCCAGACCCCCGTGTGAAGTGTCGGCCACTGAATTCAATATCTGCCTAGAAACATGCCATGTGAAATGCAATATTTAAAAGATACCATCTCAGTCATCTCAGCGTACACTGGGATCTATCATATTGCACATAAGCGTTTCCTCTTTTAGTTTTCTTTGGAAAAATCCTTGTAGAACAGCCTGAGATCTTTTTTTTTTTTTTTTTTCCCCATGTGGGAACAGTGGTGTAAACGGTGAAGTGCATTTCCAGGCATGCAAGCAGGCTTGCTAGTTTGCTGTGGAAAGGTTGCATGTTGCTGTGTTGTACAACAAGCTTATGAGTGCTGTTACGTGCTGGTGGAACAACTCTGAAATTTTGACAAAAATTGAGAAAGTCTTGCCTCGTATGTCTTGTCTGCTTTGCAGCTGCTCTTCCCTACATCACGGTGCTGCAGTCCTTCATTCATGAAGTACCTTCTTTCCTCTCAAACATTTCAGCCCATTTCTAGTTACTGGATTAATTTGCTTATGCTGCCCCCTTCTTTTCCAATAGGATCCCTGCTTTTCCCGCGTCTAGACATGACTATACCCCCAGGAAGAGAGGCGGTTGCGTTTTGTTAGTGTACCTTCAGACCCAGGGCGGGGAGATGAGCCAGCATCGCCGAAACCTCTCCAGTGTGGATGCTTTGGCTGCATCCTGCCCTGGTGTGCTTGGGCGGTGGGCAGGCTGCACCCACGGTGGCCCCTCACATGTTGCTGGGACATGGGTACAGCTGTCAGTGTGCTGCGCTGGAGGCTTTTCCCTCCGAGGCTGGCAGTAGCACCGGGGAACGTGGGCAGGGAGGAGATGTGGGGAGCTGGTGTCCATCCGGCACCCCTTCTTGTCACTCTTTGCCAGGGCATAGTGAATGAGCAACCTCCCTGCCCAGAGGCATGGGTACTGTTTTTTGCTTAGGAGCTGGTGGTGGAGTCAGGATGGGCTCCAGCTTCCCCTTCTTAGCTCCACAAGCTTCACAGCACTAAAAAAACAAGTTTTGCCTACAATTAAATCGGGAGATGTGGCTCCAGAGGGAGCAGATACATTGGGCAAAAAGGGCCATTTTTTACATTGCTGCTTTCTTGACTACACCAGGCATCAGATTATAAAATTATAAAAAGACAAAAAGGCAAAAAAAAAAAAAATAGCTGTCTGTTCTGTGGTCTCAAGTGCTTTTTTGAGCTCCTCTTGCTCAAAGCCAGCTTTAATTTAAAACTTGGAATTTGGCAGTTCAGTAGTCAACAAGGTATAGTTGAGCCTCTGTGGATTTAAGGCAGGGAGAAGGAGAGGAATTTAAAGTTAAGATGTATGTTCGGTTGGTTTCTGTGTTTAGAAAAGAGAGACTGCGTCAGCTTATTTTCCTTTCTAAGTGTGACACTCTCAGAGTCTGTTCTCCTTAAGAAGTGGTTAATAGCCCAAGAGGCACGGATGACCCAGTGGGGACAGCTGCATGGACCAGCGTGCATTTTTAACATTAAAGAGATTGCAGGTTTTTGGTTTTTTTTTTTTTTTCATTTTTAGTTGGGTGGGTTCCTACATCCATGTCCCACTGATGCACAGCAGGGCTGGGGAACCATTTGCCATGGGGCAATGCAGGATGTGAGCCCAGGGGTTACCCTGACGGCCACCTCACTCCTGGGGGTGCCCAGAAGCACTGGGACCTGAGGCAGGTGCAGGACCACAAGTGGACCCCACCTGCCCATCTCCCCACCTGTGCCTCTTCCTCTTTCACTGTATCTTGCATCGCATCAGATTTTTGGTGCGTGCTCTTCCCACAGCTGGGATTGATGCTACCCATCAGGGCTAGAGGGCAGTTTCTCTCATGGAGAGCCAGGCAGCTGGTTGGTTTCATGGATTGAACCTTCCCTCCTCTACGTGAGCCCCTTTCCCAAATAATGCAGTGATTTAGGTTGGGGTGGTATGTTTAAAAAAGCCCAATTTATTCTCAAAATACGGAAAGCATTTCAAGTCCCACCATTAGGAACGCTTGAAGTGTGCTGCTGGACTGGCACTGGATCTGGTGAGCCAGGGGTTTTTGCGAAGGCACGCCACTGCCTGCGGGACTGGGACCGTGCTGTGTCCCCTGTGATGTGCAGTTCTTATCCTGCAGTCAGTACCAAGTGCTAAGAGGCTAAGGTTATGGCTGTGGCATAAGAATGCAAATAGTCTGTATTTTTTCGCCAAGAATGCTCATTTCCCTGAATTATAAATATGTATTTATTACTGGCTTATATAAAGCAGAACTGAACAACCCCCATGGTTATGAACTGCTTTGACATAGAGTCCTGCATCAGTGCATTCCTGGAGCCAAGCTCTGGTCTTCTGCAGAAGGAGGATGAGCAGGAAGAAAATGAAGTGTTTTCAGCTGTTGAGGCAGAAAATCATGCGTCAGCTCAGGCCCAGGACATGGAGGCATGATGTGGTGGGACAGGAGCACAGGTGGTTCTCCACAGTTGCCTGCAAGGTCTGGAGGCCATTGCCCAGCCATGTCTGCAGTGGGCTCAGCCCATGCTCTGGGCCGACCCTGTTGGTAGGCTGGAGAGCTGGGGAGTCTTCAGCGCAACAGACAGTGACCCTCGAGTGTTCAGTGTTGCTGCTGTGTGGTCAGCTCCTCCACGGGTTGCCTGAAAGCTGGTTTCTGTGTGCGGCTGTTTCCTTGCCCAGTGGCAATAACCATCCAAGGGATTGTCCTGCTCTGCTCTGCCTGGTGCGGCCTCACCTCGAGCACTGTGTGCAGTTTTGGGTGTCACAGTGTAAGAAGGACATAAAACTATCAGAGAGCATCCAAAGGAGGGCTACAAAGATGGTGAAGGGTCTAGAGGGGAAGATGTATGAGGAGCAGCTGAGGTCACTTGGTTTGTTCAGCCCAGAGAAGAGGAGGCTGAGGGGAGGCCTCATGGCGGCCTGCAGCTTCCTCAGGAGGGGAGCGGAGGGGCAGGCGCTGATCTCTGCTCTCTGGTGACAGCGACAGGACCCGAGGGAATGGCATGGAGCTGTGACAGGGGAGGCTCAGGTTGCATGTTAGGAAAAGGTTCTTCACTGAGAGAGTGGTCGCGCACTGGAACAGGCTCCCCAGGGAATTGGTCACAGCACTGAGCCTGCCGGAGTTTAAGAAGCGTTTGGACAACGCTCTGAGACACATGGTCTGATTTTGGGTGGTCCTGTGTGGAGCCAGGAGTTGGACTCAATGATCCTTGTAGGTCCCTTCCAACTCAGGATATTCTATGGTTCTGTGGTTCACACAACACCCGCTTCTTGTGTCCTTCTCTCCAGTCCTGGAGGCCCCAGGGCAGATAACATGAGGTGCTCCATGAGAAGCAGAGGGGCTCTCAGGGTGGCACTTCCACGCAACGCTGTGTATGTGCGTGGCACTCCAGTACCGGGCAGGTTACCCTCCATGTGTGGGAAATCAATACCACAAAGGGCAGTGCATGCAAACACCGTAAATAAGGCAAAATGCTCTCACGGTGGCGGGGATCTTGTTAATAAATGTCATTATCTTGCAGCAAATCCATTTAGTGGAGCGCTCAGATGCGGCGCAGCCAGCATTCCCATGTGTGCCATCACACGCGTGTCATCTCCAGCCCAACATCTCCCATTCTTCCCACCCAGGCAGGCCACTTTCATGTGAAGTGGGCTGTTGTTAAGCGCATGATCGGTTTACACCAGCTTTATCCGGACAAATCACCAAAGTCAAACACCAAGAAGAAGGGGCTGGCCTCGGAGACCTCTGTCAGAGCTATTTGGGACGACAGAGGCGATTAATTACGCTGTGGAATTTGGTAAACTGGCACCTTGGGAGCAGCGAGGGTATTCTCAGGCGGGTCAACCTCAGTAAATATTTATATCTTCTCTGCCGGCACTTAACGTGGGAGAGGTTATAAGAAATCTGAGGTTGGTGCGTAACTATCTGTAGGAGGAAGATCATTAGGGTCAGACTATTCTCTCTCCCCTTTCAGCGGTGCAAATGCCAGTGTCCAGCCTTAAGAGAAACATCTGTGCTGGCCGAAAGGCAGGCTGGTGTTGTGGTACAACCTTGGTGAGGGCAGACAGCCTTTGGAGCAGGCACGGCATGGAGAGGAGCCGCCCTAGCTCTGCTGCTGGAACTGCCCTGCCCAGGGGGTTATTTTTAAATGCAGAACAAGGGGTGTTCTTTCGTTTTTGTTTTTCAGTCTTGTAGCCTCTAGGGGCCCGTAGGAGCTCCCAAAGCAGCTCCCTGAACTCACAGAGGTAGTGGATGTCTCTGGCAAACATCTTGCACTGAGAATGGCAATTTGGGCATTTGAGCACAGCATGTGAGCACACTGGACTGGGGCAGCTGACACTGCTTTCCAGGGACTGGGGATAATGTGTCGTGGAGGTCAGGTTCAGTAGCTCAGTGTGCTTGAGCTCTCAGCCAAAAAACATTTTTTTCAGGGTCAGAATTGGAGGAACATGGCTCTAGGGCATGTGCCAAGCCCCAAACCGTAAGGAATGGATCATTATGTGTGTCTGTATTGCTGCATTTTTTCCCCTATCTGTAAAGCCACTGCTAAGGGTTGATTATGGGTTTGTAACATCCCTAAAGTTGGGCTAAAGGAGATTCCTCATTAATGCAGAGAAGATTACTTGCAAGCAAGACTTCCCAGCTGTAATGCAAACTGGGGGACAAACCTGCAAATCCATGGAGTGACAGACCCCAGGTCCTGTGCATTCATCATGGAAGAGCCCCCCCAGTGTTGGGGTGGTTGGCGGAAGGGAAGCGCAGTATCACCGTACTTTGTTTGGGAATTACTGGCTGTTTCGAGCTTCAGAGCTGGATGTGGCACCATGAGATTGAAAGATTTTGAAAGAAATCCTCAAGTATTCACAGGACACAGTAAGCAAACATGTAACAAGTGGGAGAGAAGGGGTGAGGGTTAAATGGGGGAGCGTGCAAATCCCAGGAAAAAGGGTGTTCAATGTATTGACATTTAGGAAGGCACGCGCTGCGCTTGGGCAAGCGAGGAGGTAGAACTGGCTGTGTCCACCTGGGATAGAGAGTAGCTGGCGTTCAAGACAGGGTATGAATTGGGTGACATTCGGGATTTTTAGGGTCAATTTCTCACATTGTGAGAGAGGACACACTCGTAGTATGTTCTGCTTGGTATTGCTTGTTAAGCAGCAGTTTTTTCCTCTGTTTTCTTGAACTTCTGATTGCTCGCAGCCTTCCTTCCTACTCCTGTTGTCTTTGCCTCCTTCACCATCTCCCCTTTCCCGTAGCTGAGTGGGGCAAATCTTAGCTGTATTTGGGACCTATCATAGTTTTGCCTCCTTGGTTGTGAATAGATAAACTCCATCTTACAGCCACTGTAACTCCTTTCAAATACAGATGGTTTTCCCCTAGCAAACAGCATATTTCCCATAGAACAATGAAGTCATGTTTTCAGGGACTAAAATGAAAAAGCCTTTGACCGCCAAAAATATCTTCTGCTCATTTTTATTCCTCATTATGACCAGACCATTTAGAAACATCTTATGCTAGAAATTTCAGGGACTGAAAAGCTTCATCTGGAAAAAAAGAAAAAGATTTTGAAAAAAAAAAAAAACGAACAACCCACACCCTGGTTTCTGCTGGGCATGTCTGGTTTGAAAATGGAAAGCTTGAGCAGAAAAACCTTCCTCCGTCCTTGCTACCAAGCACTGCTGAAATAGTGCGTGTTTATGCTGCAGCAGCCTGTTAGCCAGCTCTGCTCACCTGGTTAAATTCGTGATTGAAGTGAAGCTATTGAAAGCCTGAAATGCAATCCTGAAAGTTTAAAACCCAAACTGCTTCTAAAAACAGGTCTCTAATCTTCGGTGGTTTGGAGTCTAGGTTTGTTTTGAGGTATAGGGTTTTTTTCAGACCTCAGTGTTAACTGTACCCAGCTGTAACACTGGGCTGCCCTTAATGTCAGTTGGATGTGCTTTTAGTATTATAGTTTTTCTTCTGAATAAATATTTGCATTT
>VXAA01001094.1:405078-432254 GCA_013399115.1 Anseranas semipalmata
GGGGGGGGGGGGGGGGGCGGGTGGGAGAAGAAGGAGAAGAAAAAGAAAGGCTTATTCAGAGCCAAGGAAAAAGTCACTAAAAATATTTTTCTATCCCAGCTGCCACGTTTGTGGAAAGCTGCGCTGGGACCGTGCCCTTTCACGCAGAGTTAGGGGCGCCGGGGGGCTGCTTGGCTGAAGCGAAGCATCAGCACCCGCGTGTGGCATCCATCTGCGTTCGGCAGCACTGGGAGGCTGGGTTCAGCTCCGGGCTCTGCCCGCGGGATGAGCGCGGCGGTGTCGTCGCACACGCGGGGAGCTGGGCTCCCGCGTTGCTCGGCCACGCTCGCCGCTGGCTCTTCCGCTTCCCATCGCGGCTGTGTTGCTTTTTCATCACCCTGCCATGAGTTCTTGGGGGTGGGTGTTGCCTCTCGGCGCAGGGGAGATGCTCAGCCACCTCCCGTCCAGGCTGGATCTGGGCAGCCACCAGGGAGTGAAAGGCCCCTCTGTCACGGCTCGAGTCCTCCCGTGGTCCCAGGTGTTCCCATGCGGAGCCGCCTCTCTTTCCAAATATAGATGGGAAATTCCACTCGCTGTCAAAAGCTTCATTTTGTAGGGCTGTCGGAGCAGCTTCTGTGTGGACGAAACATCGCCGTGCGCTGCGGCAAGGGGTCAGGGCTTGGTACCCCACACTCCTCTGTACAATGTTGGCAGCAGGGAGCAAGTTAACGGTGAGAGCTTGTCAAATCCTGTGTCAACTGCAGATAAACGTGTTGCAGGAGAGGTTTGGCGGGCTCTGGGAAGGAGTTTTGCAGCGTATGGATGGATGATACAGGTCCGAGAGCAGAGGTGCTACGTGGAGCCGGGTGTGGGGGAAGGCACGTTGGTTTTAGTGGAGGTGTTTCATGAGCACTGCTTGTCAGGTGTTTAAGGGAGGCTGAAGGAGTCACAACCGAGTCGCTGTTGCATGGGTGCCACCATTCCTGTAGATCTTAAAAACTTCAGCTATGCTTTGGGTGTCCCTCAACACCCTTCTCCTCCGGGCTGCTGAGGGAGCATGCCGTTTCTCGCTGCTGAGCCCGCAGCATGCACATCTGCCCAGCTGTGCGCTCCAGCGATGCTCTGCCTGTTTTACTTTCTAAATTCCTGTTCTGTTTTTTATTTTAACAGATTACAACAGCAGTGACTTAAAAACAGCGTGCAGAAAGCATGAACTTTACGTTAGCTTCCAAGACTTGGGATGGCAGGTGTGTGATGTTTCTCTCTGGGTAAACCAGACATTTTGTTATGAAATGTTATCTAAACAGTGTCATGGTAATTCCACTCAAGGCTGCCATTATGCTTTAAAATGTCCCTTGTGCCTCCCCGTTAAAACCAGTCACAGGGAAGGGCAAATAAATATTGATAGCTGTGACATTTGATAGAATCCAGAAGAAGCTTGATATTTTTTGAGATTCAACTATACAGTCATTCTCTGTCACTCATGGGAATCACGGCAGGGGCTCATATCTGTGTACCTCTAATGATAAGGAGAAAAACGGTTTAAAAGTACCAGTT
This sequence comes from Anseranas semipalmata, assembly GCA_013399115.1. NCBI lineage: Eukaryota > Metazoa > Chordata > Aves > Anseriformes > Anseranatidae > Anseranas > Anseranas semipalmata. Next base: position 406,615 of record VXAA01001094.1, read on the forward strand.
TTAATGAAATCAAGTTTTTCTAGCAATCAGCCTAATTTTAAGCTTGGCCATTGTGTTAAAATTCCTAACCTGTGTCCCAAGGGGAATAGCACTGGCTGCAGGAGGTAGACCAAAGATTGGTTTTAGTTACAACTTTGCAGGGCTAGAGGGGTCCCTAGGGCAACTTATTTAGGGTGAAGCTATAGTGTCATTAATTGTCATGTTTCAGTGAATGTCCTCATCTTCTCTGATTATTATTATTATTATTATTTTTTTTACAAATTCAGCACTTTTTTTGTGAGTAGAGCTAGCAAAATCTCATCTCCCCACACCCTTTGCACTGCTTCCCTTACACCACTTTAAACCACAAATGTATTTACATAGCCAGTACTTGCTTCTGTATCAAGAGTGACTGTTTTACGAAGACCAGCTCACTTAACCAGGAGCAAATTATGGGTGAGCAAGTACTGCAAAAGGAAGGGGTAGCGTTGATATGCCCAGGAATCCTTGTGTCAGCAATCACACGGCAAACTTAGCAAAGCTGTGGTAGCACTTGCTGGCTGCTTAGTTACTGCTGTAGCAAAATTCATGCTAACACAGGTATGTATTGTCAGGTAAAGGAGAAATACTCTAAGACTCTAATGTGCATATGAAGAGCACCAGTACTTCCTCCTGCAGGGTGACTGCAGAGCCTGACGCTGAGGGAGGAGAAATGTCTCCTGGTAATTGGTGATGGCGCTTTAAAACCACCTTTCTGCACAAAAGGGCCAATTTTTAGTTTTAATTTACTTTTGGCTCTTTCGTAGCAGCAGGAGAAAATCTGGGATTTTTTTTTTTATGCGTTATCTCTGTGGCGAAGCGTCACCTCCTTCCAGGGCACTGTGCTCACTGCCAGGGGGTGCCCTGCCACCTGCAGCTCAGGCAGGCTGTCCTTCCCCTCGTGCGCGAGCATGGCAGCCGTGGAGAAGTTGGCCAGATGAAACTTCCTACAGTGACCCTAGGAAAGGTAGTTCAGCCAGCGGGCCTAACCTGCAGGAAACGTTGGAACATAAAGGCATCCAAACCACAATCCCCACAAGGCACCACAGCAGCAGTTTTAGAAATAAAACCGTTTTAGTTTGTGGCAGTTGAGCTGTGTGTAGCAATGCACCATTCTTTGGACATTCAAATCAGTGTGTCCATGGAAAAGTCACAGCTTACGAAAAAAAAAAAAGTTTCAGTGAAAACACATTTTCACCCTCAAGACAAAGTTAGTGGAAAATTTTCAGCTGCTCTTAATTGCATCCAGTTGTCTGTAGAAGCTGGCAACTTTTTAATTTAAATCAAGTTCTGTTTGTTTCCTAAAAAGGACTGGATAATCGCTCCGAAGGGCTATGCGGCCAACTACTGTGATGGGGAGTGCTCGTTTCCACTCAACGCACACATGAACGCAACCAATCATGCCATCGTACAAACTCTGGTAAGTCTCCAGAAAGATGTGTCCCAAAGCCATAGGTGAATTTCTAAATGAGCTACCATCGTATCAATTGTGTTTTCTTTTTGACAACAGGTTCACCTTATGAATCCTGATTACGTTCCCAAACCATGCTGTGCACCTACCAAACTAAATGCCATATCAGTTCTTTATTTCGATGATAATTCTAATGTAATCTTGAAGAAATACAGGAATATGGTAGTAAGAGCTTGTGGATGTCACTGACAAACAGTCTTCACATGGACTCTGTGATTCTACCATGAACTTCCATACTACCTTCCATGCTTTCATGAACTACCTGACCTTGGGGGGGGGGGGGGAAGGTTGATGAAACAGCTTTCAAAACACCATTTATGTGCCTTGTGCGAGGAAGGGGTTTGGGGAACTGCACGCTGTGGCATGAGCAAACAGCTGGAATTCTTAAAACCCAAACAGCTGGAATTCTACGCAGCAGTGGCCGCTCAGCTCTGCAGAGCTGGGGCTCGCAAAGCAGCAACGTGCCTGCACACACGCTTTACTTGGCTGGGATGGTCTTAATCTCGCATAGCAGCAGCTTGGCCTTATCAGTTGCTTGGATGTGTGCTGCGGTTTTACCAGATGGACACCCAACACCCAAAACAGTGAGTTTTCTTGGGGCGGGGAGGGAAGGGGAGTGATAGGGATGCTAAAGAAAGCATTGTTAGTACATCAGACTTAGGGCATACATCATGTACAAGATAATATGAAATTCCTAAGGCTAGGAATTGCCTTTTGTCTAGAAGGACCAGTTACTCCACCTATACTGTTAGTCTCCTCCTGAAACCTTTCATGATAATACACATCTTAAATTGTGCCAAAGCAAGTGTTTCAGGTCCCTTGGTTTCTAAGCGCAGTTTAAATCTGATGCTGCAAGCGTAAGATGGCTTGGCTGCACCCTGCGTTAGAAATACTAGCATGAACTTGGACCCTGGCTGGTCCTTCCAGTTCAGTATTTGACTGGGCAGTTTAACTTCATACACTTGTTCTTATGCAACTTCCTTCCACTCCCCAAGTGGAGCTGCCTCATCTACTACCACTTGCCCAGGAAGGAAGTCAGGACACTTCTCCAGCTGTAATGCAGATGTAGGGGCCATTCATTCTCTAGCTGGACAATTTATTTACAGGAAGAAAGAATGTCAGCAATTTACTTATTCAAGTATTTGGCCAACCTTTCCCCTTCCACGCACGCAACTAACAAACTGGTATAAAGGATAGATTCACACGGTAGCCACAGTTTGTCTAGCAGAAGCTAATAGCAAATTGTTTTGATCAATATTAAACTTGTATTAAATGCACTTACCTCTGATTCTTGCATTTAAAAGGCTTCTTGTAAATACAAGCTATAATTTATTGCACTTGTCACTGTATATTCATTGTGCTGTATCATTTATAGAAAGACTGCTTTTTTAAAAAGTTTTTATTTAGAAAAATCTCAGTGTAAACAATTGTACCACTTCGATTTTATACAAGAAACTCATGAGATTGTGCTTCCCTAGAAAGTTGTTAAAAACGTGATAATAAAGGCTTCCTTTAAGGCAGAAGTATATACAATGATCTAATACATCTGCCAGTACAACACTTAGCTTTCATTGTGGATTTTTCACCCTTACACATTTTTAGATTGAACAGAACCAAAGGTTCTTGACAGACAGTAAAGTGAAGTACCAGGAGCAATTCACTGATTTAAAAGTTCATTACCGTTTTCTGTTCATTACTGAAAAAAAAATCTACTACTCCATATGATGGACAAAAATCAGCATTTTGACAGGTCAGTCAAATTAGCCTGTAGTCATACTCATTCCATGAGTTTCTATGCACTCAGGATGGCAGAATTCAGTCCTTGGTTTCCTGCTGTCATTGTATTGTGACAGTATCTGCAGTGTACATTCTTTGGCTTTCAGTTATGTCTAACATGGAGCATCTTTTATGCACCAAAGAATAGATCCATATTATAATCCAAGGCAACAGAGAGTGCATAGGCCTAACATTCAAACTTCTCAACACTTACAGCTTGGAAAAAGGTTAAGGCTCAAGAAGAGTGGGGAACTATTTTAGACTACTGCAGAACAGCTGAATGGAAAACTTAAACATTGTACTACTTGATGTTCTCAAAGTGCTCTGAATAAGGAGCAGGTCAGCACAAAGTCTGGATTCAGGTGAGGGTAGGAAACGCATGTCATCAGCTCTGAGGTCTAACTGATCATTTAATATTAATGGAGTAGCTATAATAGCGCCTTTTCACTTTGGCTCTCTATAAGTAGAGCATAGTTACTCCTCTGGAGCTGGACAGAAGCAGCCTACAAAAAAATCCACCTGACGTACACTATGGCATCAGTAATGTTCAGGCACATGTTACAGTACCATTACTTTCATTATGGCTAGACCTCCCACGCTGAGAGGATTAACAGGAAACAACCAGCTCATGGTGGCCTGGTATCTTCCAAAGGTGTGTGTGTTTTCAACCTCCCATGACTTTCCATTTCTTAACCAGCAGCTATATTAAGACAAACAGGTTATAAGTACAGTTGTAGAGACAGAAGTTATTTAACACAGCTGCAGCTTTTGCCTTTCTAGCAATGGGGTGCAGTTTGTAAGGATTACTTTTTAACCAAATCCAACCCAAAGACAAAAATATTCTACTGGTGTCCTTAATTTGGTTTTCTTAATGTATTTTAGTCTCAAAGGAAACCATTTACACTTCATTGCGGGAATGCAGAAATGCAGCAATACTACCAATACTGAAAATATTCTCAGTTTGCACAGTAACTACTTGTTAGTTTGCCTTCACAAGCAGGGTAGCATGTCTTTAACACACACACAGAGGGAAGATACCAATGTTTAGTACATTCAATTTCCTAAAAACAAACAAAAAAAAGTCCCCCCCCCCCCCCCCCAATGTACTATTTAAAAATTAGCAATGACTTAAATCCCTCAACTACTGTACAAAGACAGCCAGGGATAGAGCATCCAGACTTTTATTACAATTCATCCCTTGCCTGACGCAAAACAAAGCTATGCAGTGATTCAAGATCTCTCGTTCCATTGTGTTCACTGACTTTCTTTCCACCTCGGAAAAGCAGAAGTGTAGGATAACCGCGTACCTTCAAAAGACACACACAAGAAAGAAACTTATTACTAATTTCCAGACTTACTGGTATTTATCTGACTCTGAAAAGCCACCAAACTACTCTAAACCAATAACCCACATTAATTAAAAACAAAATAAATAAATAAATAACACCAGAACTTTCACCGTCAACCTGCAACTTCTAAGAATTTGTAAGTGGGAAAATACACAGTCCTCTAGGCTCGTCCATCAGCAACTGTAAAGCCAACTCCAGCATTGTCTTCAACTGTTTGGCTACCAGTGCCAAAAGCCATCTTTTTTTCTAGGAACGGAACTTTTCAATGGCTACCACAAGACTGCTTTGGTGGTTTCAGAGGGTGGGTTCTTAAATTAGGGACTCCTTCACCTTCATCCAATAGTGACCAAGTCTGAGCAAACTACCCAGGAAAGAAATAGTGTCACCAGGTGTTGTTCCAAGAACACGGTTGCGCTGTCACCAAGCACCCACAACACAGCAGCCATCTAGGCTGCATGCTGGAGCCTCTAACATTTGGTACACAATACTATCCAATTCATTTCAGCTCTTTCACACTTACAGAAAATCTGTTGCAGACGTTACGTTCCACAGTGCAGTCTACTTCTGCTATTTTGACATCAGTCAAACCTGGAAATTGCTCCTTGGCGAGGTTCTCCCAAGTTGGAGCCAAGTTCTTACAGTGACCACACCTAGAAACAAAGAGAGAGATTTGTTTAGCAGATACACCTTCCCGGTTATCTCTACTGTCTTACTGCAATATCTGTAAGTTTAACTAGCTGCCTTTCCTATTCCCGAATGATTTAGGCCTCCAACTCCCTTGCACTATTATGTCAGTAAATGAGCTAAGAAAACAAAAGTGAGTAATTTCATGCAAGTTCAGCACTGAAGTAGTTTCTGGCCTTCGTTTGTCTCTTCTGGAATGGTATTCTGGATGTCAGCACATTAACATTTTACTCTACAGAGGAATATGAAACCAAATAAAGATGAGCACAGAGAATACTTAGATGAAAATTAAGATCACATAGAAACGACTGTGTTTTAAATAAGGTATAGAATGCTTGCAGTACAAATTTTTTCAAACAATGAATTAATTAATAATAGTTTTTCAGGTAGTATATGCCAGTTAGGTTTAAGCTACATAGCCTGAGTTTAATTATGTAAACGAGATTTTAATTTCCCTACTGAATTTCCTCCAGTTCCTAATTGCCTCCTTGAGCAATGTAGCACCTCCTCATGCTGGAAATTCAATTTTAATAGCCGCATTTCTCAACACAGATTCTCTTTTTAAGGGACATACTAGTAGTTTAATGCACTTTTCCACTTACAAGGTATAAACTTTCTGGGAAGAACTTTACTTTGAAGTTTAACCACTACCACTGAACTTTCAGGTAGAGCCACAATGGAGTTGTGTGGTAGTCAATAAGCTTCACTTAGCAGACGGAAAAAAGTATCAGACCCTATTCTGAATTGCATTACATTATTCCAGTGATATCATCAATAACACCAAAAAAGCCTATTTCTACTTTATTCCCTTATGTTCAGGAGTAAGCGAATATATTCCCTCTACAGTAACATGAGAATGTGGTCCACAGAGTACATACAGTGAAACACTAGTGTCAATAGAGAAAATGATACTGTAAAATGGCAGAAATTACACTAAAGTATTAATTTTGTTTATATTTTGAACTTGGCCAAGCCAAGTTCATAACTTGAACTTCTTACTGCCTTCAAGAAGAATTCCCAAAGTGCTTTAGACTTTAAGGCTGCATTGCTCATTCTATTCTAACCCAGCTGCACCTTAATTGGGTAATTAGAACAGCCCCATAATCACCCCGAGGCTAGATCAGGGCATTTACAAAAAATAATGAAAGATGTCTCTGCTAAAGTTTTCTTATTACAAGCCTGTGTATATTTAAACTACCTTGTTATGAAAGCATTTCTGACCATGCACAAAACTACTAGAACAGGATGATTTTTATGCTTACTATGCAAGTTAACATTAATATTTATCCAAAACTAACTGAAGGACAGAACTAGCAAGCAACATAATAGTGTTTGCTGAGCCCAACATAAGTTAATCCACTTGGAAGAGAAAAAGGTCATTTATATGCAGTACACTGTAACTGTATACATAAGCATGACTTTGAGAGCTAAAACTAGGATACCAGCTACATAAATATAAGAAGTATTTTCCTAAATAGTGGCTTTCTGAACACTGCAGCCAGGGAGAACATACTGGTTAAGAACTTGATTCTTCACAACGCATCCTGAACCACACCATTGCTCAGCCTGCCATTTGTGGGATCCAGCAACACCCCATTAGAATCTCACAAGAGGAGAAGATGGTTAAATTGCCACACTATTAAGAAAAATTAACTAAAAAGGGAGCATTTACCTTTATCTCAAACTTCTACCAGAAGATTCTCAGATGATGAACTACATCTGCCAACAAGCTCTGGGTTCAGAAATCAAACCAGCATCTTTCTGCTTTGCGCACAGGTATAAATGGAATTTAACAACCAGTTCCGCTGGTGGCACAGAAACAATTTCAATCCCCCATAGTGCACAGAAAGGATAAAGGAAGTGAAGGAAGAGCAGTAAGCATGAAGGGTTGGGGGCGGTTGTGGGATACTTTCCCACATCCAAAAGCAGATCTTTCAGACATAAAAGAGCATTGAAGTGGCCTTCAAGCAGCAAATGATGCTGCAGTAAAAGGGAAACAACACTGGAGAAGACTGCGTCATTCGGATTATGTAAAAATGAAACTTCTCCTGATACTTCTTGCCTACAGTCAGAAATACAGTCATGCCTACTGGCAAAGTTAAGAAGCAGTATTTTGATATTCCTGAGTACATTTAAAAATGGGTTGCATTTGCCTGTGTTGCTTTGTAATAGCGATCTTCTACCACCACAAACAAAAGATCTTTCTATATCGTTAAAGTCCTGCCCTCATGGGATGGCTAGTGATGAAATCAGAGGTGCTAAAATTCAGCTTAATTTTCTTTTATCCCCCTACACTAGGCTTCTTTTATTGGCTAGAAGAGCAGGCAATGGATGAGAAAGATGGCAAACAAATTTGCTGAAATTCAATGAGGCACAAATAAGATGAAGTCTATAAACCTGAGAGAGGAACTTAAAACTTTCTTTTTGTCTCAGAAAGGGAATAGTCACAAAAAGGGGGAAAATATTTGTTCTGTGAGTTTGTAATACCAGCGTCTTATCCCAGCTTGGGTCCCAGGCTCTGCTGGATATACCAGTAATGGCAGAGGGCAGATAGGACATTACTTTTTTCCCTAGTGCTTTCCTCACAGTGTCTACACCTACACCGTCTGCATCAGTCATTTCTACTGTGGGTTGCTGTAAGAATATATTAGATGGAACATACTCTTAATAACAACTCAAAATTGTCACTTGTACAAAAATTATTATTATTTTTTTTAATCAGTTATTTCAAGAGTAACAGCCCATTATCAATAGTTCTACAGTCTGTACCAATTTCCAGGTGCTAACTAATGCTTCCAAAAGAGGTTGGTTGTGGCAGGAGAGGTCCCAAAGGCTAGCATGTTCTCCTTTCCAACTGACACTGCTGATAGGCTCACTTCAGCTGACCCTAATCAAGGCATAGAAGCATGCTAAGCCTGTGAAAAAAGCTTCACTGACATTAGCTGGAGGTTGACACAGTAAAGCTTCTCTGTCAGCCTTTCCACAGAGAGGAATCCCAAGAAAGCTAAAAGAGACCGAGCATTTTTGCTGTAACTCTTGCACATTGTTCAGTTAATTCACATTTCAGATCCAGACAACAAATACAGTAGCTGAAAAATAGGTACAAACTTCTTACCATGGAGCATAGAATTTTATAAAGGTGATTCCCCTAGCAATGGTTGCATCGAAGTCTTTTTCGGACAGAGAGAGTACTGCAGCCTGCTAAAATAAATAGATAAATAAAGTCAAAACTTTTTGTATGTACAACACTGGTCGAATGAGCTACCTGAGAGGGAAACTCAAACTGGGAAAGATAATATTATTGATTATATAAACCAGATTAAAAGCAGCATACCTCACACTTATCCCTTAGCTGCTTTCCTCCCTTAGAGAGATGTAGAGCAATACATATTTCACTGTGAATCTCATCCATATTTGGAGAAACAAAACATGAGTATTTCCAGGGGATTTTGCCTGTAGCCAAACTTACAGCTGTTGGAAACAATCACCTTCATACACTGTCATGCAAGCATTTCAAAGGAACAATGCTAAGAAGAGTTGGCATAAAGTCTGTAACGGCCACTGGAGAGTTAATGTAGTGAGGTATTTAGGCACACTGGTGATGTCTTGACAGATGTTCTCCCTCTGCAATATATCCCTGTGTTGCACACACAGAGAAGGCTGTTACCAGAAACACGTATTTGCCTGCCAAGGGAACATCAGCACACCATACTCACATGGACGCCACGAAGTTGTTACTCCTGATAACATCAGGAGCAATGGGATGGGAGTGAAGGGAGGATAGCACATTGCTTAAAGACAGTCCCATAGATTGTGTGACAGCACAGAACCATAACAAACTTCATTTCTGTGTGACACTTTTACGGATGGGAGGGATTCAAAATAAATAAATAAATGAGTGAATCTCATGCCTATAAAGGCTTCAAATTCACATGAAAGCAAAACAAAAAACACGAGTGTGACTGACAGGATTATCAATTCTACTTTTAACCCAGTAAGAGTTTTATGAAGAGAAGCCAAAAGGAAACTTGAAATTACAAATTAAAGGTACTGAATAAACTTTTACTGTAAATGACTGTTAGTGACTGTTAGTTCATCAAATTAAGTTTTCCATTAAGTTGAAGTGGCATTGCCTCTAAATTATTAAATGAAATAATTACAAAACATTAAACAAATAAAAAATGACAGTAAATATGTATTCCTCTATTCTGAATTTCCTAAATGGATATCTTAAACAGATGTTCCAAACATCATTTACAATCTAAGATACCAAATCTGTAAAACCCGTAAATAATGTCCTCCCCATGATCCACATAGTGAAACACATTTTAAAGATCTGTAGATTACTATCAGAATAGCACTGTGAACTATATAGCCACAAAAATAATTTAATATTAGACATCTCCATTTTAGCTTGATTTCTTAGGAAAATATAGCTTATGCAACCACTTAAGCTGCACGTCTGTCGGTCACCCTGCCTTAATACATCTGGATCATTTTTGAGAAATTTTAGTGAAGTGGTGCAATCAAGGCGTAAGTGGGAATTTGCATCACATGTGGTTTATGTTATTTCTCTACAAATAGAAAGACGACTAATTACTTTCTGCATTGTACTAACACCAGCTTGTTAATGTCTTCCAAATATGAAGTCAATTTAAAAAAAAATTTTTTTGAGGGACGTGAAAATTGCAAAACTAACATCACTTTTTGTAAGCCACCTTACGTAAGATGAGTAACCCAAAGGGAAAAAGTCAAATGGGAACGGTAATATTCTCTTGCGAGAAGCTGAGTATAAACTGTATTTATGTTAATAATATGGAGACTTTTTAATTATATAAGTTCATTCTACATCACAAGGGAGTGTAAGTCACCATCCTTATTTTTCTGGGCAGAATTGTGTTTTCCATGTTTGATAACAAGCTATGCTTTAACACGATCCCTAATCTTTCAACCTTGTCAATTCTACGTTCAGCTGCAAGAGAAATGGCAGATGAAATGCAGAAGTGATTAAAAAAAGACAGAAAATTACGTGACATGAAGTACAACTGTGCAAAGGTAATAAAGTTATTCCTGACAATTCCTTGGCAACATTCATAACCCCTGTAGCTCCTACAACCAGGATTAGGATAAGTCTCCAAACCTGAGGAGTTTTATTGCCACAGGACACGTTACCCTGACACATCTAGATGAGTCTTCATTGTCTTTGCTCGTTTGTTGTTTCTGCAGATAGTCTGCAAGAATGGGACCGTGACTTTTTTTAGTGGCTCGGTGCTGTCTCCTCAGGTTCAAGTGAGAATCTTGCAAGTGACATTCGTCTCCATAGCAACAAAGTATGCTGTCACACAGACTGAGGTGCCAGCAGTTCAGCACACCAAAAAAGAGCACATTTATGCCACTCTGTCTAAACCACTTACTGCAACCATAAAAAAGGAGGCAGATATTTTTTACGTGCTCCAATTCATCAGGTTAGTCAAAGTATCACTAAGATTTATGGTCTGATTCCAGTCATTAATTGCTTCTTAAAAAAGTAGGAAAATATTCGGTACGGCTTACATCTAGAAATTGTCAATCTAACAGAGTGAGAAACACAGGGAAGACTTGAAGAGGCTGCTGAAACAGTTAGAACACTTTTAATACAGTTGCAGAGTGCAGGAACACCTACCTCAGCCTGGGGGGGTTCTGCGGGTGGCTGTGGGGCTTCTGTGGGTTTACTTGCTGGTGGTTCTTTCCCAGAGCTCTGGAGTTGGGAATCCACATACTCCTTCAAGGAATCAAAGTCTCTCTTCCCTTTGTACTGGTCACCCTACAATTATCAAATAGTTTGTGAAAGTAAGTGTGTATGTGTAGTTAATCTAGCAAATAATTATCAGAAAAACATAAGATTGCCAAGTGTAAACATATTCATAATATGATTAACTAGTCTTTAAACCTCTGCATAGCATTCTACTTGCTCCAGGTCTTCAGGATTTGCCATAGATTCTGCTGTACCAAAAGGGAATAATCTAAAATTTCTTTTAGGAGGAAGGTATTTTAGAAATGAGCATCTAGAAGCAAATTTCAGAAACTTCTCCACTTTGATCTTTATCTCTCACTCTAGCCAGCATTCTCAATGTTTTATTTTTGTGAACCTAAAGCTACTGCAAGCAATAATAAAACACCAATTGCTATTTGGTGTTGGTCTCTGTTACCACAAGAGCCCCGTCCAATTTGTGGGTCTACATCACAAAGGAATTAATTTAAGATCATGCAAGAAGCCTGTACCTGCTTGTTCATATCCATTTCAGCAGGGCAGGGTCAATGCCAATTCATTCCTCCCAGGGCTTCTGCTACCTCTAACCAACACGAATGTTGTGATGCCAGATTTCAGTTATGACAAAGGGGATGATGGTATTATGAACAATGCTGGATGGCTAAACCAGTCCTCCTCCTCCCCCTCCTTACTGAGCAGCACAATAGTGGCTAAAGAGATTTCCAGGAATCTCTGCGTCACATTATTGGAAAGTTGTTGGACTTGTTTTTGTGGTTTTTTACTTTTAAATATATTGTATCAGCCCATGAAGGAACATGTGATTCTGATGGCAGTATGTCACCAGGGAACACGAACACTGCCAATGGAGGAAAAAGCTTGATGTCAACAGAAATATATTGTTCAGACTAACAGCTGAGGTTCATCTTGACCAAATATAACAGCAGTGATCTGACTTCTTCTTTCACTGCACCCTTGATTCAATAAGTCAGACCAACTTAAACTTCAGTAACTACAAAGGGTCCAAAAAATTTATCTGGCTTGTTAAGAAAAAACACGGCTAACTTTTCTACATTGAGATAATAGCTCTGGCAAGGTATCATGCCTTTTGTGGCTATTTGAAAAATAAAAATAAAAATATGAAAGCTGGAAAGTCATTCTGGAGTAACAGCAGAACATTTCCTGTTCTTCAGACTCAATTTATATACAGACTAAAGTACAACTAACTGAAAATGCCTCTAACCTTGGATATGCCACCTTGTCTAATTTGAGCACTCTCTGTTACATATGATAAGTAACAGTACTATTTATAATATGGCTCTTCACTGCTGTTCAAGTATGCAGTATTTATAAATATTTTACTTCCCCATAACTTCAGAATATTATATTTCTTTGAATTTCTACAAGGAAAAATGTCAACTGGGTGCACAGCACTCTCACTCACAGTGTCATATGAAGTATTCAAATTTATAGGAAGGAAAGCTTGCATTTTCAGACATCACTCATTAGATAGGCACCACTTACAGACGAGAACCAATACATACTGTGAAAATTGCATAATTTTTTATTATTTCTTTCATCTATGTCTTTGTGTTCCATAGGAGGTAGAGTATTAAGATAAAGTAAACCCTGAATTCTCTCACGTAGTAGCCTCTCACAAAATATCACTTGGAGCTACTGCTTTCAGATTTATGAACACCATACAAGTTATTTGCAGAGCACAAAGACCAAAAAGCTCTAACTTTTATCTGTGGATTAAATATACCTCTTCCAGTACCAGTCTGAACCTCCAGCATCTCCTGTGTCACAAGTGTCACAATATGACCACTTGATCTCTTTTTTTTTCCCAGGATGTAAGCATAGTCCAAGTATTATTCGGCAATAACGGTCTGATCTTTTGCTGAGCTTGCAGACTCACCTTTTCACCATTCCTAAACCAGAGGAGTGTGGGATAGCCACGAACTTGGTTGTCAGAGCAGACCTCATAATGCTGGGTACAATCAACCTATATTTTGATAAAAATATATAAAACATTCAGTGTATAAAATAAACACAATTAAACATTATAGTCTTCTTTATGTTTAAAAATCTCAAAAAAATACATGAACAGCTTGACAAAAGCTGATGCCAAGTACTGTCTTGAGAACAGCTACGTCTGCATTCCAAATAACGGTTTGGTTACATAATTGGGAGGCTGTGTGTGTGTGTTTGCTTTTATTTCAGGAGGGATCAGGGAGGGAGGTATGGATAGAAACGAGTAGAAACAGTAGCAAGGACTAATGGAAACAAAATGAAATATTCCAGTTAAAACAAGTACTTGCAATTCTCTGAATAAAATCACTGCATAGACAATGAAACACAAGACGCTAATGTGACAGAGCTTTAAAGTGAAGATTTATTGGCTCATCCATTTTGTAAAAGTAAGACTACTCTTTGAAATCAGAGGACGTGTCAACAGCTAGCAAGTTAACTTTACTCCAAGGGAAATTCCAAGTGCACAACAACATTCAATTCTAATTTGTCATAAAACAATCTATAAAGTTACCAGTTCATAATCGTTTTTGAAGCAAAGAAAAAAGATAACTTAAGCATGAGAGCCTTTGCTCTACACTTGGATTTTGAATTTTACGTTAGAAACATTTTGCCCCAGATCACTGAAGATCAGTTCTAAAGATTAAACACAATCCTGCCAGTAGATAGCATTGCTGTTAAGACACTATTTCTCCAGATTACATGAAGGTCATGGTTCAACCTTCTTAGAAACAGTTGTGTTTCCTGTTTACTTACAGACCTATAATCTTAGCCAACAGGTGTTTCAAATGGTTTCATAATGTATACAGTTACACAAAATTGACTAGGCATGGAGACAAATCCTAGTGGCTTTGTTACAAAGCAAATATCAGCAACAGTAACTGTGAATATGACAGACAAGTGAATATCACATAAAATTTGGATTTTTTTTTTTATTTTTTTCTCTGGATAACAGAGAATGGTAACTTCAAGAAGGTAATTAAGCCAAGCAATGATTTTATCAGGCATTCCAGGTTCTCAAGAAGTAAATCAGCATACACAAACTTGGTACAAAGAGTATCAAAGAAGCCTTAGCCTCTGATATGTTATTCTCAGAGGGAACCGTATATTATATCCACCTGGTCTCAAAAGTATATATATATATATATATATATATATGTCTTCTCTAAAGTTTAACCATGCTGACCTACTCTGTACATCTACAGCATATCTGAATGAGTGGATTTTCAAAAGTGTTTCATAGAGAAAAAAAAAATAAAAAAAAGTCAAGCTCATCTCCCCTAATAATAGCTGAAAACACCATGAGGACAGAGACGTTGAGACTGCCAGTTTCTTGTCCCTCTGCAGGACTGACAACACTGCTAACTGTTACACAGTCCTTCAGATCAGTGGAACCAATCTGGAAGCTTAAGGATATGGAAGTTGAGCCCAGTCAGTTTTCCACTGCTGGCAAATACGGGGAGATTCACATCATTAGCCAGCTGGACTTAGGTATGGGTCAGCAAATAAAGCCAGTAACTGCAATTGCCAGACCACCTCCATACCTCTGCATAGAAGACTCTCCACGTACAAGTAACAAGTTCCCATGGTAAATACACCACAGAATCTGGTTATCATCCCTAAGGAAAATAGTAAAGTAGGACAAGATATCAGTTTTTAGGATGGAAGACCCCCTGAAACCTTTAGAAAGTTCAATGGGGGTAAACTGGAAAAATAAAAAAAAGAGAAAATTCATTGTAAAGAGCCCTGCATGTCTGAAACTTGCTAAGGAATCCAATGCTGTGAAAAGCAAATTACAAGTCACTTTTCCACTCAAAATAAACACTTAAGTCTATCAAGTTCTGACAGAGGGGAAGCCTAATAAAAACAAATCTCAAAATATTATTCCCTGCCTCTGAAATATTTAGACTTATTCACAACTCTCTCTGAAACACAAGGAGCAGTATTCAGTATTTCTAACAAGTCCTTGCTTAAAATGAGGGAGTCCTGTCAATTGTAACAAAACAGCCATCTCTTCAAAATGGAGTGAAATATTGAATGTGCAAGAAAAAAATAACCATCTCAAAATTAAAATAGGAACTATGAATATAAAAGGATTTAAGAGCTGACAAAGAAAATGACTGTTATTTCCAAATCACAGAATGAATAGCATGATAATTGACTGAAACATTCATTCACATAAAACACATTTGCAGATTAAGAAAAGAGTACGTCACCTACCTTGCCAATCTTCACACTTTCCGAATGTTCAAAAGCTTGAGCCAGCTGCTCCCAGGTTGGGGCCAAAGCCTTGCAATGACCACACCAAGGGGCAAAGAATTTGATAAAGTGATTACCTTTGAAGTCAAAGAAAAAAAAAAAGAAAAAAGATTTAACTCATTTGAAATTAATTTGGCTGCCATGAAAAGCTGGGCATTAATCTCAGTCTGCAAATTTATCATGGTATTTCCTGGGTTAAAGATAGGAAATACTGTGAATAAAAGGCCAGGGCAGAATATTTCAGCAATTAGGTTTTCGATACTGTACACAGTCCCACAGTGTTGCCAATTTCCCTGAAAATCCAAACAGCTTCACAACCTGGAGCCAACAAATGAGATATTACAACTTTTTTTGCTACATTGCTACAATGTCTAATTCTATTACATCAATCACTTGCCCTGCTACAGAGTAGAAAGAACCACCGAGGAACATGTATTTCTAACAGCATAAATCAAAGTAAATATTACATTTCACCTTAAACATCTCTAAGCAAACACCACTGCATTGAGTCCCTGAGCTACCTAAATAATTTTGTTCAGCTTTCAATGCACCCTGCTCTTTGTATTTTCATGTTAACTATCCAGAAACTGCTGAACAGTTTCCATGAATAGAAATTCTTTGTAGAATTTCATGGTGTTTCATAGAGAGGAGAGTCTCTGTACTATCTCATACTAACATTTCATTTAAAAGTGTTATCTTAATTGCAAAGTACCAGAATATGTAATTTCCTTCAATTAGAATTGCTATTAATTCAAGATGCTGCATGCTTTTGCACACATCAAAGCAATGCTCTGTTAATACAAAATAAAAATGAAGTTAATTAAAACAAGAAAAAAATAATTTGAAGGAAAAACCAGCGACTGTGGGAAAGCTCTTTTTAACAGAATTACTCACAATCCTTTGAAGACTGCTTTGGGGCTGATATTACTAGAATTTCTTTCTAGTTGAGGGCACAGAAGGTCAGACGAAAGATACCACAAAAACACTAGAAAATGTAAACTGCAACAGTAGTTTACTCTTAACTTGCCTAATGTGCATCAGGAATACTTTCAAACTGATTGACTTGCTTTGCTTTGGTCAAGTAATGAGTATACTGAAATTTCTCGTGAATGAATTACGAACATCTAGTCTAAATCAGCTATTCTGTATCACATACTCTGTGATATACTCTCTTCTTTGATAGAAAAAAAAATTCTTTTATCCCTAGACCACGAAAAAGGAAGAGGGAGACTATTTTTAAGAACAAAAGTCAACCTTCCAAGTGGAACTGCTAAGCCTCCAGCTAAATTTAAGCACTGAACTTTCCGTAATTGAAGTCAAGAGACAACAACAGCTTTACAGATGATCATAAACCTGCTCAACTATCGGGTATCACCATGAGAACACCTCCTCCACTGGTGTATGAATGCCAATGGATACAGCTTAAAACATTTACACGTACACTAAACTTAACAGTTGACACTTTTCTCAGACTGTAAACTTGTTTAATGCTCAGTGTGTCCCTGATGGCTGAGAGAAGAATCCATGAAGAATTTTGATGTAATTCTCTATTAAGACACACATAGAGAGAAATTTTAAGTTTGCTGCACAAAATGTTCCTTTACACTTGAAAATATTTCTAATTAATTAATGGTTACTTTAGGAAGCTTTAGTAACTATCTCACTTGTGTTATCACATGGGCACAGACAATTAATTTAATCTAGCCTTAATTCTACTGTCTTCTGATTGGAGTGCTGTTCTTAAACTTTCTCATGGCATGCAATATGTAATTAAACTACAGCATTTTTACACAGTGTGTAGTTTCATCCTCTTTCATTAGACATTACTGGAAAATAAAGTGGGAAGGAAGTACCTTGAAAACTAACATTTCTGTTGCATACTTCCCACTAGTTATGTCTCTGTAAATGGGTACCTTGTGCTTATGAAAAAACAGTTACCTTCTGCTATGTGCATCTTGAAATTGTCTGCTGAGAGTTCATACATTCCCTGCTTAGGTTCAGGGGCTTTTGGTGGTTCCACAACAGATTCTGGATCCTATTCATGAGAAAAGTTAATTTGTATTTGCCTCATACAGTAAATGCACATTATTTGATTCCTGTATCATGCCATTCTGTAGTAGTGTAATAAACCCCACACTCTGAAAATTTAAATTCCTAAAGCTATTTCCCAATTTAACTTGGTATCTAACATTTTCTAACAAACAATTACTTGAAAGCAAAATGTGAAAAAGACTACCACATAGAAAAGAGCTATCACAATTATTGGAATAACAGTCTTTCACTGTGCTGTAGTATAGTCACAGTCCACAGTAATTACTATGGCACTCAAAACATTGCCATATATTAATACATGTAGATTATGTTACTCTGTAGCTTCACGTATCAGCCACATCTGCTGATGTTTCAAAAATATCATCAGTTTCGGTAGTATTTTGGCTATTTAAAAATAGGTAGTGAAAAAACTATTTTCTGCTACCCTAATTCAGGAAAGAGGGACCTAATAGTCCCATGAAGGCAGCAACAACAGAAAAAGAGCAAATACTTTATAGGTAAGTTCCAGTAAACCCATTGGCACTTAGCAAAAGCAAAAGACTACTGTCTAGATACTAGGTGAGAGCTGGAAAGAATCATTTAAGAACCACAAAGTACGTTTCTTGAATTAGTTTAACATTTAATGTTTAACTATTAAAAATATCACTTTTTGTTTGTTTGAATATAATCGTGTTCAAATTGTGGTCAGCAATCACTAGTTTTATCTTGATTAGAAACAGCAGTCACAAATTTAATTTTAGACAAGGCTTGTCTAATAGATGCAAGTGCTAAACTCAGTGGTTTTCCTAGTGATGATACTAGTTTAACTTACTGAACCGATTATTTTAAGCCCTTTCTGTAGGCTACAACATCATCAGCTAATAACTGAGCTAAAGATGGCATCCCATGTTGTTAAGAGGAAATTAAGCCCAACATAAATGCAATTTATCCTGTATTATAGCTAAATGGCTTTTCTTACTCTAAAGACATTATGGCCTACAGGTGTTAACAGAATTGATGCAAAGAATTGTATCTTACATTGTCAAAATGCTAAACATTAAAAATTGCACTATGTACTGCAGTTTTAAATACAGGAACAAAGGGCAGGTCATAGGATGACAGTTTTAGTTATTATTCTGACTTATGTGGAAGCTGTTTCATATTGTTACTACCACCTGACTTTTATTCTCAGAAGCAGATTTCCTCCTGGAGAGTGAAACTTAATCTATAGACATGATAGATCAGCAAGTCTGCAGACGGAAATATTTCCTTTTCCTATTCCCATTTCACTTACAGATGGTTCCTCATTTAGTTTCTCCAACATCCAGTTTTCCAGTGCCTGGAAGTCTCTAGGGCCTTGGTATTTCAGAGGTTCTTGTCCTGGTTTAAGCAGCTTTAAACTAAAGGATTAAAATGTAGAAAAGAGTGAATCAAAAATTTTCATGTATAAAACATTCCCAGGAAGTTAACACACTTTAACTAATTCACAGCAATTCATCTCAGGCTGAACAGCTCTCTTCATTATTCACATCAGCGTCAGGCATCTCTCTCTACTTGAAGGACCATGTCCACACCTGAGGACACCTTTTTATTCCCATAGAAGCTTTTAAAGGGGATTTTAAAAATAGCAAAAAGAAATACCATGTTAAAAATCAACATATCTTAACATTACTTCGATCGATAAGCAAGAGCAAATAAAACACTGCGGAGTTCAGGTCTGAGGATAATCACTTGTTATGCCTACGAATCCTATTTCGGTTTGCCAAAAAGCGTCTTTTTTTTGTGTTCTCCCCTCTCCATCAGCAAGGGAAAAAATATCCTTTTCCTAGTAATTTCTTTCTCATGTTTTGTTTCTGAACTACAACTTTTCATGTAGTGTTAAACTGATTAAAAACACACTGAAACAAGTCAATAGGACTAGCAGATAAGCAACTGCTTGCAGGGATTCAAGACTTCACAACTATATCATTTAATAATTGCTATCAAAACTTTTCCATAAACTACCTAAAGCTTTTAGTATTAAATATTTAAGTTAAAATTGGAAATATATTTGCTAAAGGGACAAAACCAACTTCTGACCTAGTCTTAACTTTCAAAGCAAATCGTAATTAGTGTCAATTATTGCTGCCACCCAGCTTCAATTTCCCTTGCAAACTGTCATTTCGCACTACAGTTTCTTTTTTTTTCTTCTTTAAAATGTTTTTCTCTCTCTTCTCATTCCACAAGTTGGAAAAAATGAACATATGAAAGTGTTGAAAAGCCACATAATGCAAATGATATTACATATCCATTACATACCCCAAAATGATAATACATATCCATTCATTTTTTTCTTACTCAAAGTCTCTGCCATTCTTTCTATTTTATAAGGAACAGCACCACAATATAAACTATTCAAACACAAAAACACGACCAGTGTTTGCTTCTGGGGATATTAAAATAAAGTTGTAAAATTCATTGTTTCTTGGTATTTTTAGTGGAACTAAGCCACAAATTGCCCTTAAGGATAATTCCTATTTCAATGAGGACTTTGCTATTTATAACTCTCAACTTGTAATCAGTGGCACTCATCTGCGTCAAAGCAAGCGTAGCCACGAGTGTACGTCAAGTTCAGTCTGTTGCTGAGGTCAGCAGTAACACTAGACCAAGTGAGCCAAGAGAAGGAAAAACACAGGCTGAGGAAGGGCTATAGAAGACTACGTTCTCCACTTATCTCCACTAAGATGAGTTACTAGCAAACCAGTTGAATCGATCCCATCCGTTTTTGCAAGAAGCTTTAAAGAAGACATAAATGAAAAAAATCCCTTTGCTTCTTTTTAGCAGGTAAAAAGGGAATACACTTATCTGACTGAAAAGCACTAACTAGGCTGACCTCTCATAGATGGTCTAAATCATGTTCTGCTTACCAAAGCCGAGGTAGTAAGACATATTTCACTTTTAACAGGATAAGCTTAACAACCTTAAACTCCAGCTGAACTTCTCCCAGACCGATATACGCAAAATTACCTAGAAAAGTCTGTACAACATCACCACTGCTATGCTAAATGGTACTATTAATTTACCATTTTATGAGCACCCAGTTCACTCAAAAATGTAAAAGGTCACCCCTACACTAATTAAGAATGGTGCAGTGTACTGACAAACTTGTGACAAATTATTTTTAAAAAGACCATTAACCAGTTCTATCTGGTTAGATAGACCAGACCAGTTCTATCATGTACATCATGGCTGCATAATGTACTATTGCTTGAGAAAATGGTACTCTAAGAGAAAAAGAGGACAATTCTGGACTTTATTTAACAGTCATCTTCCAAGACATGAAAGTTTCTTCAAAAGCAAACAAACAAACAAAAGAATAAAAGATAAGAGTTGTACATATCACATGATACTTGGCAACATGGTAAAAAGGCTTACATTGAACATGTATGAGATCCAAAACGCTACAGAGAAAATTACCAAAAAATAGAGCTTAGAAGTTAACTTCAAGAAGTTGGCAGAGGATCACGGAAAACCAAAAAAGAAAGAAGCAGGACCAGACCTCCTTTTATACTTACGTAGGGTATCCTCGGACGCCAAATTCAGAGCACAGTGGAGTGTCTGTGGTACAATCCACTTTAACAACGTAGACCTGTGGGTTTTCCATGTTGTTGTATTTATCTCCCAAATCATTCCAAGTTGGCTGGAGACGCTGGCAATGTCCACACCTGCGACAGAACGAACAAAATATTTTCTCATAGTTGCTCTGTTTAGAGGGGAATGAATCAATACAGAAGTCATACAAAGAACAGTGAAAGATTTTTATAAATTTAAAAACAGTTAAGTTGGAAATTTTCCATACTCAAACGCTGTTACGGTAAGTAACAGTGAATACTATTATGTATTGTAGGACAACGTTGCAAACAGGCCTTGTAAAAATTGTCGAGAAAAAGCCTACTGCGTACCCTCTGAACTCAGAGAGGCTATTAAAAAAAGCACTCCGCATTTTCCAACTGTCTAGAAAATAATCATGTGAGGCTGGTTAGCTTTCTTTATGATTCAGCATTTCAAAATACTGTGTTTTTAAGCAGCAGGCAAGAAGTTCATGGTTTCTAGTCTCTTTGTAAGGCCACTGGTGCTTGTGTGCATCACTGGAATTGTAACTCATGACTCATGAAACACATCAGGCGCTGAATTCTCAATAGGGTTTCTCAAAATCCTCCAGTGCTGTGTTTTGCCCCAGCAGCACACTATAAACTAACTATATTTGCATATACACAGAAAACTGGCCTAATGTAGTTACAGTAACAGCAACTCCCCAGAAGCAGAAAATGGCTATTATTTGTCTCAATTTTCTAGTAGTTCCAGCCATTGTAGCAATACCCTATTCCTGTAACTATGATGAAAACGTTAAGGAATGGATTTTCATTTCTCTTTAATGGCTGCTTTTGCCAATCCTTCAAGACATCTAGAAATACATAATTGGATTAACTGAAAAAATTTGCAACCTGGCAGTATGAAAGCTGTTTTTGCCCTTGACATGACCTAGAAAGTCTACTTTTTAAGCAACAATTAAAACAGCATTAGGACTCTGGAGGAAGTTGCTTCTTAGTCCCTTCAAAGCTCCCATTTAAAAGTTTCACATATACAGCTCGTTTGGGGCCCATTTGTAGAAAAGCTGCATGGATTCACACCTTCCGAGGTACCCTGCTATCATTAAGGCAAAATAAAACCATCTTTCAGTCTTAATAAGGTTCTGTTGCCATTGGTCATAGCGGGTAACATATTCCCACCATGTGGAAGAAGGAATATAACCTCCCATACGATCTTATTCTGAATTGTAATGGTGACGGAATACAGTGTGCTAATACTAAAATTAAATATTCCTTAAATATTTAACTTCAGACTGAACTCCCTCCACAGTCAACTCTTCATGGAGCTTGAAGAGGAGGATTTTGGATTCTCTGGTCCCCTCCCCTAACAGCTGTGGAAATTTTAAACATGCCTGGTGTTAAAGAACTGAGTATGGAAATCTATGTAAGGAGATCTCAAGTAATTAACCCTCTTTTTTAAGCACAGAACAGAGCTGCCTTGTCCATATTTAACACTGTGATCTCTGCTATACACAGTTCCCCATTCCCTTTCTCCTTCAGATTATACAAGCTGAAATTGAAAATAAAGCACAAAACAAGTTCGTATCCGAATCGGTAACCAACTCATCAGTCATTCCTGGTTTTCATAAAAATTCAGTATTAGACGTAAGGAAGTAGAAGGCAAGACAGTCCCTGAAATACTTTTTCTAGAATTCATAAGGTGTTGCTGCAGACTATATAAAAATGGAGAAGTCAAAAACAAAGAGAGCATGACCATGTAACATCACATATCTCTCTTAGCCCCATGTAGCTACACAGTCATTTGTTGCTATTGTTCCATATTAATCAGTGGGACTGGAGAAGCAGCTAGTTCTACCACTGGGGATGGCAGACACCTGGGAGTCAATGGGAAGTCCTGCTATTCCTTCCCTACATGGGCTAGGAAGGTGCAAGAATTCATGATCTCTGTTTAGAAACATAAATGAAGATCCAAGAGACTGGGAACGCTGTAGGAAGGATCCAGCTTGCTGGAAAAAAAAAAAAAAAAAAAAACTTCTTGTACACTACTAACATCAGGAGGTAAGGGTCAAAGGATGTTTTTTGTAAGAGGTTGTAGATAGGTTGCTCATTTTAACTCTGAGCAACCACGTGCCACAAGTGCTTGTGCCTGGAGATTATTCTGCTGTGGCAGTATCTATGGAATAGCATGCTGCTTTACCTCGCACTGACAGATCAGTGCTCCTCTTACAGTATCAGCGCTTCTACCCTAGAAGACTAGATGGTGGACTTCCTGGGCTATGAGAAGTTGGCAAGGAACAGAGGCATTTTTGGAGGTCATCACTACAGCCAGAGTTCTGCAGTTTACTAGGGCAGCTTCATAGCAAGACACGGTGCAAATCATTACCCAATTAAAAACGTCTGTATACCCTAGGATAGGTATAATGGTACAAGCAGCACAGGACCAGTCTCCTCTGGACAAAAGAGAACAGCCAAGACAAATTCCAGTCAACAGAGTTCAATTCACCACAATAAACCATGACAATCAAGTCTGCTTCAGCTCAGTAGACTTCTAGAGTATGTTGAAAAGACCTATAATGGTCAAAATAAATATATATATTTGACCATATATAATGGTCAAAATAAAGCAATGAAACTACTCATTTGAGATTCCTTCCAACTAAGGAATCAGTGAAATCTCCTTTCTCTGTGGGCATGCAACTGGCATGGCCAGAATCTTAAGACTATCTAGGCCCACTGAGAGACTAACCTGTTCACAGTTCTGTCCCTTGTCGACCACAGATACCAAGGAGGACAGCCTGATGATGACAAATTTTAGA
Source organism: Anseranas semipalmata (assembly GCA_013399115.1). Classification (NCBI taxonomy): domain Eukaryota; kingdom Metazoa; phylum Chordata; class Aves; order Anseriformes; family Anseranatidae; genus Anseranas; species Anseranas semipalmata. Next base: position 430,386 of record VXAA01001094.1, read on the forward strand.
CATCTGATGGCAAATGACTTGGAGTCCTCTTTTTTTTTTTTTTGGAGTAGCCCACAGTATTGGAAACAAATACAGGACCTCATTTGTTGTTATCAAAAGGTGGGGTGGGGGGCGTGAGGCCTGTGGCAACATTTGTTTCAAGAATCCTGCAGAAAAGAGGCTGGCTCTGTCTAACCCAAATACTGTTAGTTTCCATCATCTAACATTAGCAGCACCTATAACAATCTGAAAGAAAATTCTAACTGAACGGTGGGTCGCTCGCTAGGCCTCTCCCTCACAGCTTAGGAGATCAACACATTAGAATCACCTAGGACCAGTGCAGGAGGTTCTAATATGGACTCCAGGGCTGACAGACCATCATCTGATCCCACTGATGATAAAACTACTGGCGTATCCAAGAACTTCTCTCAAGCACTTGGACATTCCCTCTTTCCTTCTCTTCCCCTTGGACCTGAAACCTGGACCTGTTGCTGCCGGTCAGGAACACAGTCCAGACCAACGGGCCTGGAGCTGAGACCCAGAGATCTGGATGAGGCCTGCCAAAGGCAAAAGTAATGAGCAGAGAAGCCACGACAAGTCTGGCAAACAACACAGCTCCCTCACGCTCGTGTTGGGCAGAGATCCTCAGCCCTCCCAAGGGCACAGAGTGGTCCAAGTTTGCAAGGCCAGAGCTCTCTTTGATGCACACTGAGGATGTGGAGCACATGCTGGACTCTGCAATAGCCTATTTGGCAGAGGGTCTCCTATAAACTGTGCGCCAAGACGAAAGTTCATCTGTTTTTAGAGATGCCTGTGAAACAGCCAGTCAGTATTTGAGGAGATAAAGATACTATCACCTGAAAACAGACCAGAGCAGAAGCACTCCTGCTCTGCACAGGAATTTCTTTGACCTTACTCTCAGTCAAAGGTCCTTCACCAGCAAGTTGGGCTTCCTCCACTTTTTTGATCTTCAAAGGAAGACATCTGCTCTTTCAAGCTTTTGCTTAACGTCTTTGTATGACAAAAACAAGTCGATGGCAATAACAAAAGAAATGAAGTAGTTTTTCAGTTTTGAAAGGAAATCCTTTTCCAGCATTCATTTCAAAGAGTAGCATGACACACGTATGCCTCAATGGCACCACACACCAACAGGTTAACTTAGGGTTGAAATGTGTCTTTTGCAAAGACATTGCTTCATTAACTTTATCTAACCTTAAGAAAACTTGGGGAAAAAAAAAAAACAACCTACAACAAAACTCCCAATAACTCTACTAGGTATCGGTAAGTCAGAAACAGATTAAAAATAAATAAAAATAAAATAAAAATAAAAATAAAAATAAAAATAAAAATAAAAATAAAAATAAAAAAATAAAAATAAAAAAGAGGGTAGGGGAAGAGATGAAGAAAAAAGATGAATATGAGCAACCACTGGAAGAGTGCAGACATGAGAGATGTCCTATTGACAGCTGTAACATCCAACAAAGCCCTGTTCTCAGTCTTCTCAACTATTCTTGTGTCAAGAGTACCAGTCTAGGGCAAAAGCCCAGTAGATGTCTTGCAGATGCGCGAGCTCCCCAGCTCTGCTAACATCCTGCTGCCCGCTACAGCTACCTGTGGCCTCGGGGACACCACATTTTCATTTATACTGCTTTTGTAGCAAACTTATCCTTCTATTTGTAGTAGCAAAGAGCACGCAACTTCTTCAAGAAAGTATCTGCAAGGCCAGGGGCACGGGGTAGGTGCAAGCCGGCAGTTTCTAAATGCTGTTATTACAACACCCGTTTCTCCCGGTCTCTGCAGAACCACGTGAAAGCCGCGTCCCGGGAGGCCCGGGAGGAGCTGCAGGGGCCCGGCAGGCTCCGGGCCACCACCTGCGGGGCTGAGGCGGGG
>VXAA01001094.1:432851-477092 GCA_013399115.1 Anseranas semipalmata
CGCCGCGCCCGGGCCGGCGCCAGCCCCCGCCTCTCGCTACCGCCCGCCCCCGCTGCGGGCCCTCGGGCAGCCCCGGCACAGCGACCCGCCCGCTGCGGGAATACCCGTCCGTCCGTGTCCGTACGGGCACTCGGCTGGGGGATGCCGCGGCAGGGTGGCGAGGAGTAATGGTGGTGGCAAACGGTGACCGGTATGAGAGAGCCGTGAGGCGGTGTAACGCCGGAGGGGGGCTCGTACCTCCGCAATCGCTCTGCTTCTGATCAATTTCGGTTTAGATTTTGTGTTTTAACTGCCGGACCTGGAGTTTGGGGTGGTGAGGGGGGTTAAAGTGAATAGCCCGCCGCGTTTAACGAAAAAGGGCATTTTGATAAAAATGACACGCGACCAAATAAATCACTGTACACACACGTGCACACGAGGGCTGGCCCTCACGCCTCCTGCGTCCCCCTCCGCCAAGACCCATGCCCGTGAAACACCAAGGCAGGCTCAGCCTGGCTCCTTTCCCAGGGAGCCTGCTCTCTCCAGCAAGCTGCCGCTTGGAGTCAAGCATATTGATGTGTCCAGATGGCTAGGCTTCACTTCGTATCGTGTCTTCCAGGCTCCTCTCACATTATCTCTTCTCCTCTCTACCAGCATCTTCCACTGGAGCAATGCCAGGAGTGAGCTTGCTGCGCCATCAGCGTGCACCTCGTGCAACACCCATCTCTTCTTTGCCTGAGCAGGCTTCCACTTAGGGCAAACACTATCTTTGATCACTTTTACGCTGCAGCCTCTGAACAGCATGCTTGCAAGGGCCATCATTAGAGCTCACAGGAATCACTTATTAAAAAGAAAGCATTAAAAAAAAGAAAACTAAATATATTTTCATTTGAAAAATTTAAATTACTTTTGAAAGCTACTACCTTTCTCAAAACCAGGCTTCCGAAAATCTTTACTCTGTATATAAGCGAAACAATTGCAAAATATTGATACCATATTTACCACCAAACTAGAAAAAAAGCCAAACTTTAGATTGTCCAGAACATTAGCTAATCACCAGTACCAGATTTAAGTACAAATTTAGCTTTTGCAACAAAAACCTTTTCTTCAAACAAGTTCAACTTTTCTTATTTCTGTACTAACCAGATTAATCCCAGTGACTGATTAATCATGAATTCAAAAAGAAAAAAAAAGAGAAATGTAGATTATTTCCCTCCTCTAGTACCTGCAAAAGTAGCAACAAAACTCCTTAAATAAAAAAAGCAGCAGAGAGGGTGAGAAAGATTCATTCTAAAACCTTGAAGAACAGTGTCCCGATACAACCAGGTGAGTTCTCTAACCACAGAAAGCACCTCCTCTAGTTCAACAAGCTGGTTTCTTTTCGATTGAAGTTTATTTTAGTTCTGTTTTTCTCTGTACGTTTTTTCCTGTACATTTCTCTGTATATTTGTTCTCCGTGTGTTCTCTAGCCCATTTAAAAATAGAGTTTTTAATTAAATTAGAATCTTAATCCTATTATCTTAATTAAAAAATAGGTTACTGGAAAGCTATTTTAAAATCATTTTCAATACATTTGTAAATCTAAGGTCTCCACCTAAGTGCAGTAAGAAACAGATCATATAAAAATGACAGAAATACGGCATTACTTTCAGACGTAGTAGAAACACAGGTATAGCTGTTCAAAATTCCCAGGATGAACAGAGACAGGTTACAGCTGAGCTCTCTCCAATCAGCAAGAAGTGCTGCTAGGTCAGAACTGCCAATAAGAATGAAATTTCCTTTGCAAATACCTCTTTTCTCTCCATAAAAAGCTAATAAAATTAATACTGGTTATGTAAATTGTTTCGTCTGCCACCTCGCTCCAGCCCTCTGCTCCCTCTGCCTTTGGAACTAATAAGATTTCTTTCTACCTCTTGTCCTCCTTCTTCCATTACCTGTGTTGGGACCACGGCAGAGCTGGGTGACAAGGATGGTAGCCGTAGCTTTGTAGTTAGCCTGTCGGCAGCTGCCATCTCCTCAGCTAATATGGAGGATCACCCACAGAGGTCTCACCCAACCCAAGCTGTACTCGTGTCTCATCACGCAAGGTGAAGGTATGTCAGATAAGCGTGCGGAAGACCTCAGACACTCACCAACGCCCTTGTGTTGGTTCAGGTTCCCACGTTGTATCATCTCCGAGGGCAGCATGCCAACACCACCGCACCTCTTGCTTCTCCAACCTCTGCCGCCCGTGCTGCAGATGTTTCCCCAAGGATAATCCATCCCTCCTCATCAGCAGGGGTTTCCTCACAGCTGCAAACGACTGACACCCAGGAGCTGTTCTTCGCAGGCGTGATCCCACCACACAGCAGCTGAGCAGGCAGGACCTGGAGTGAATGGTCCCAAGGACAAAGCGTCGCCAGCAGCTGCTGCTTCTGCTCAGGGACGGATTGTTGTCAGCAGCAAAGGGTTATGCTTGCTGCAGTTGTTCCTCGCTGATCAGCAGCTCATAGCATCTGGTCCTGGGTGACAACATACATCTGGAGGAAAAAGCATCAATGCCTGTCAAGCTATGGGTCGTAGCTGATGTTCACAACTGATCTATACTAATCACTTAATTGAGAGGAAACTGCAAATACACAGCAATTAACCTACATTATCAGCAAGAGTTGCTTATCTTAGGATGTGAACAGTTACTGCTGATTTTGACTCTCAGAGACTCCTATAACCCCTGCACATGCACCCCAGTCCCTATCTCCTGACCTATTCCATGTGTTTGACCTCACTTGAGGAAGGAGAACTAATCTCAAAAATCTTTGCAGGTTGCGTGGTATGCGGAGGAATAATCCTGACTCAATTCTGATAATCCAGCTCATTCCTGGCTGCTGCTTTGCTCTGCAGAGGTGACATGCTACAGACAAGTTACTTATCTGCATGTGGTGGTTGGCCAAGGAACATGCGCTGTGGGCAGCGTGTGGTTAGGGAGAACGCACATTGCACAGGCCTGATATAAACGTTTGATAGGACCCAGGGAACCGAGGGCTGGAAAGGACCTCAGAGGTCACAGAAGTTGGTCCTCGTTCTGCCAGATAATGGCATCATACAATCCTGTTTTTAAACTTTCTCACCTCTATTTTAAGACAAGTGAGGTAGTTTTGCCTACACTACTCTGAAAATTAGTTTCTCGCCTAGGATTATGAAGTTTTTTTGTAGGCTGCCTATGTTTATTTATTGCTAATTTATACCAGGGCATTCCTGTGCTGGCATTGTCCTTTAAATGAAATACTCTTTTCTGCTCACTGATAGTGCTTGGAGGTAGCAGTGGCATCCTTTCTCAACTTTCGTTCTGCTAGACTAAACAAACCAACATCTCCCATTCATTCATGAACACTGTCCCACAAATCTTCTGCACAAGCCAGGCTGGCAAATAAAAAATAAATCGTGCTCTCATCCATTCACACACAGCTGAGCAGCAAATGTCTTTTAATGCCTGTACATCTTTGTTGCCTTATCCCTGGTGTTAAATGAATCCCTGAAATGTGATTAACATCTTATCTAAGAGCTTCTCTATTTTGCAGATGTTTCCCCTTCCATTCATGTCACAGACAACTACTTCCGTTTTATGGCCATCACATGAAAATATAATATTATGTATGCATTCAGTTTGTGTGTGTTTTTTTTAATGTGATTTGCTTGCTGGCAACCAAAGCAACCTACAGTGACTGGCTTGCTTATCAGAGTCTAGAAATAGGTGCTCTGCAAACCAAAGTTTCATCCACACACCTCTGTGCCATACTTTATTCTATTCTATGTTACTCAATACATAATTTTTTCCCACCTAACATAGAATCCCTCCCCCTATTTGCAGTTGGGAAAAATGAACCCTTTGAAGCAGTTTTGTTGCTCTATTTTTCTCCACTTCTCATTCCTCACTTCTATTTTCTCCTGTTTCAAGGACCTTGCTACAAGCAGGCTTGTTTTCTTAAGAGCTTCCTGTTTCTGTGACTTGTTTTACAATAGCAGCTTAAGTTGTGTCAACAGTGAATACTCATATCTGGAAGCAGGGAGAGAAAACACGAAGCTGCCTGAGACCCTTATGGAATAAATACCAGAGGCATCATCCAGTCCAGTTAACAGAGTCATTTGAGCAGGAAAAGCTGAGCTTCAAGGTTTACGAACCACATTGGCCTTGTTTAGCTTTGCTGCCTTCTGTCATTTAGAAATGTTTTAACTGAGTTTATCTTATGAAATGGTGTATACACCCTTCTTTGTAATGCTTAGCTTTACATGAAATAAAAATCACCTTTTAGGAGTCACTCTGGCTCTCAAAAAATTGCCCTGTTCTGTTCAATTCCTTCAAATAGAAATGTGGCTCCATATTTGACTTACCCAAGCCAAGTTAATTTTTCCAACATTTTTCCTCCCTTTTTTTTTTTTCCCCTCTTGTTTGGGGAAATGTTCTAAAACTATAGGAGTCTTTCCCTCCCGATCACGTTGGAAGACCACACCGAGACTCCCTGATTTAGTGCTTCTTCATAGTAATTGGCAGCACTCAGAACCAGTGCACAGCAGTGGACGGTATGACAGCACAACTGGCTTCAAGATATCAGACAACACCTGGAAAATCAGAGAAGTTTTTACTACACATCGGATGGTGTGAAAGTATACAAAATAAAGGGGGAAGTCAGCTTTACTGTAGGCTACAAAATTGCACTGAGTCAGCGCAGTGCCGCCATTTGTGTTAGCCTTGACTGTGGCCCCCATGATTCACAGCAAACACTAGTTATTTTGGTGTGTCATTCATACCTCAGGCATATCACTTAACTTGCCATGTAAATGTAGTTTTCTAATTTACATTCCACTGTTAACTCTATCTATAATTCACAAGAGGAAAAAAAATAAAAGCCAAACTCATCTGCACAACCCCCTAGGAGACTTCTGAAGCCCGGAACAGAGCGTGTTGTATTTTGACAGCTGTCCTTTGAATCCTAAAGCATAACCTCTCAGGGGACATAGCATTATGTAATTTTAGTGACAGCACAATTGTCATTCAGCTAGAAAGAGGGATATTGTGATCTCAATGGAAAAAAAAAGCGATACTGCCATCTGTAAGCTTATAGCCCTTTTTCTTTGGTAATTTGTACCTCTCATGAAGGGTTGGGAGTGGAAATTACTACAAGCTGTTGAAGAAAATGACATCATTTTGCCACCCACAAAACATTAGGAGTTTGACAGCCTAGAAAATGGCACAGCAGAAAGGAAAGAGCAATCTCATGGTAAGGGAGCGTTCTTGCTTCTGGAGGAAATGCATTCTCATTGTGATGGCCGACCACCATCTCTGTGGGACTCTGACCACGCTGGCCACAAAACCCACTTTCAATAGCTGCTCTCTCCACTGGCTGCAGGAAAGGAGTGCATAATTGCCGGAACCACTGCTCTCTCCATGGTCCTCAGATTCTTACAGTTTGGTCAAATGAACCAGAATTTTGCTTTCGGGCAATTCACTCTCAATTGGTAAGTCACTATGCTGCAAAATTAATAAACATGGAAACTCAGTTATGCAATTAGAAGTTGTTAGGAAGAATAGCATAATATAGATTGAAGATTTCATAGATCATAAAGAAAGAATTTCCTGTCTATTAATTTTGCAGCTGCTTCAATGTGTTCCTCTTAATGATGGAATACTGGAGGCTATTTTTTTCCATGGTTGAATTCTCTTCCATTACACGGCACACACCCTCTTAAGTAACCTGCAGCTGCTTTTATCTGCCACCACTAATGTTGGTCCAGTGTGATATCTGACACATTACAGAGCCCCTGTGATTTCTCAGCATACCCTAAATAAAGCCAACCTGAAGCACAAGAAATGGGAACTGCATGCATGAGCAGAATTTTAAAATGTCCTGAGATATCCAGGAGGTGAATGAAGGTTAGAAGGAAAAAAAGCACTTGTGTAGAAAGAGTTACTCACTCATAGTTTCTGGCCAACTCCACATGCAATATAGCAAGAAAACTGTTTTTAATTATTTTTTAATCAGTACTTTCTCCCTGATCTGCTCCGTACCCTTCTGGTGGCTCGTAACCAGCATACTCCAATATCCACCCAAAAAAATGTTGGGCTCTGATGTTGTTCTTTCAAAGCCAGCTGCAATTTAGGGGACGAATAAGAGCAATTTTTTTCCCTTCATTTTCTCTTCTGAACTGTGGCACCACCCCTCTTTAAAAAGAAGACCCAAAAGCATGGAGGACTATAATTCTAACTGACAGGGCTGCCATTACTTAATGTTTGTTTCATGCTTCTGTGTGTCATATAATCTAATTTGGATGTTCTGAAACAGTAATGAATTTTTTTCCCCCTAACAGCTGATGTCAAATGCAGTATTTATGGTTTCACAGAAGCAAAGAGGAGTGTACAGAGATTCAAGAATGAAGTGAACAGACAATCTTTCACATGGGAGCTAGCTGATTAGGATTTAAACAAGAATGCCTTCCATATGGATTTCACTCATTTGAAACTTGTCTCTTTGGTCCCTGCAATCTACAGTTTTGCACCTCTGGTGCAGGGAGGTTTTTCTTTCTAGCTCTCACCAAGACAACAGTTTCCTTCTTTAATTTTATCTCTTTGTCTTACTTCTTTATAGCCATATTTCTCAGTATGTCCCTTCTTTTGCTACAGAAGTATATTAATTGAGAAGTTGGTGTATCACACTATCTATTCTGTGGCTTATAAAATTAATTCTCGAGATACGATGTGATAAATGAAAGAATAAAAAAAACATAGTTAATACTCATTGTGTTTCTTTCTAAGTCAGGCTGACTTTCTGTTTTGTGTACATGACTAAGCCATTCAAGACATTCAGAAACATAACATACTGGCCATGCTCACATTAGATTCACAAAAGAAATAGGTTTCCGACAGGGTTTTACTGCACACCACCAGAGGGACAGCACAACATCGGTAGGAAGAAAGTTTGGAGACAGTTAAGGAAAATCATTAATAAGAGAGAAAAGAGGAAGAGGAGAGGAAAAGGAGAGGAAGAGGAGGGAAGGCCAAAGATGGAACATGATGGGATATTTCCCTAGAAACATGAGGGAGAGCACACATGGAAAAAGAAGGCAGCAAAAAGAGAGAGGAAAAAGGAAATAACAATGTTACAAAAAACAAACAAGCAAGAAAATAAATTTTCAGACAAGATGAAGCAAGTCTTCAAGGAAGTCAATACTAGCAGAGAAACATGCCATTGTTCCTCTGAGCACAGAAAGTTATCTAAGAACTCTATAGAAATTAGTATAATCGCATTTCTGAACAGACACAAAAAATGAAAGAACAGTAGATAACAGTGATTAAATATAAATAATTTGGCTATGCAATGATTTAGCCAAATTAGCTTTTTCTAGCTCACTCCAAGCAATTTGTTCAACTCCTGCTTGTTAAATAAATACATCAAAACATCATGCATGTTAAGCTCTGCGATCAACAAATCTGTTACAACCACCCTTTTGCAAGATGGAAAGAGGGGCTATGACAGGATCTTTGGAGTTTATTGTGGACACCTGGAGCTAGTGTAGTTTCAACAGATTTTCTGTTGTTTTCCTTAAGTGTCCAAATGGTTCCCAATCGGAGACTTCTGTTTTTAAGAGCAGTGACCATGTCCTTGCCATTTCAGAGTGCTCTCAACTGCATTAGCAACCAGAGGTTTTTGGGTCATCGTTCTTAATGAGAAATATTAATTTGCTCTTTATTTAGACAACATTTAGTCTTATCTAGTGAAACATGAGTGTGTTTCTAGCATATTTAGTGTGCTAGAAAAGTATTAGATACCTATATTTCAGATCTAATCTTTGGGTAAATATGACCAAATCAGTGACTGTAGCTTTAGGCATTAAGCCAGGGGGAAATTAATTTTCCATGCTAATATTCTCAATGAAAAACTCAGATACCTCAGTTTAACAAAACTAAACATGCTAGTTTTTCTGTGAAGGCTCAGTCTGCGTGATAAAAAACAAACCTCCCTTCCTTGACTGTTATCTTGCCAAAATATATTGACTGTATGTGTACCTACTACTTAAAATGTATTAAATAAATATTTTTTCTTGGCATGAGCTAGAACACAATTTGATAAAGCTCTGCGTGTAGAATATAATTAAAAATCGTATAATTAGGCAGTTATAACTCAATACATTTTGAACTTACTTTTTATAGCAAGTCTAAGCCACCAACCACACAAGGGCAGCTACTCTGCAATAGTGGATTTGTCATCTTTTACTCTTCCTGGACTGATCTACGGCAACAAATTCTCCCTAAAGAGACATGAGGAATATTCTGAAAGCAAAGGACAGTCAGTCAGCTGGGGATAACTCTGGGGGGTCACCAAGGGGTACAGACACCAGCCTGGCATCCTGCAGGAAAGCAGCAGTCCCCTTCACAGGGGCTGAAGCTGCGGCAGTGGCCACTGGCTCAGAGCATCGTACCACTGACCTTTGAACAGCTTGCCCTGAGCTCAGTCTGTTTTCTTCCTCCATATCATGCAGAAGTAAATGTCTCTGAATCCACCTCTGTGAAACAGTGAGGTGCCAACACCAACCAGGGAACCTCCACTCAGCACCATATCCCACCACAGGTCCTGTGTCTAGCAAGCCTGGATTAACAGAAAAGCATTCTCCAGGGGCTAATGTCAGCTCTTCAGGTCCTATGATTGCTCTTAAAGACAGCCAGCCACCAACAAACACCTCTCTGAAGCACCATGCTTTTCCAAACTCCCAGGCAAATAAAGAGCCTTTTATTCCCCATGTTCTGCTACTCACTTTCCTGCTTGAGGGGAGGCAAAGGTGGGACTCTTACTCTGTTTGTACAATATTCAAAATATATCTTTCCTCACATATTGCTTACTGAACTCGTATTATTCATGCTGATCCATGATTCACGTACTCAAAACTAGCAGCTGGCTCATGGTCCGATTTTCTTTCACACCACAGAACCTTTAACCTCTGCAGACAACAGAAACTGAGCCATAATGACTCGCTTTTCATGTGTACAAAACCCTATATGGAGGCTGTGACAGGGAGCAGATCACATCACTAAGTCAATAACACAGCAGAGGCATTTAGCAGTCATTGCCACTGCAGAGGGCACATCAGCCGGTGTAAGGTAGGCATGCATCTCACCTTCCAGAAAAAAAAAGGAAAGTACCTTTTTTCTCACACCAGCAAAACACTCTGCAAAGTGGATGTGCTTTTATCTAAATTACAATGTTAGCTTCAAGAAATCTGAAATTCTCTGGAAAGGCTGACTCAACTTTCAAACAGTATCTTGGGGTGTTACATGGCATTCTACAAACATTGGGACAATAATGGATGTAGGGGATAATGACAATAATAACAATAAGGGACAAGCGTGTCCCTTTGGATGATGGGAGCAGGAGGGAGACAAAGCTAAGGGTTAAGATACAGCTCTTGTTCACTTGGCATTTATTCAGTGTGACACTTAATTCAAATATAATTAATGTATTCTGCATATATTTTATTCCAGTTCTAGTGTAAATTTGAAATAACCCGGGCAAAGAACAGAACTGGGTCTCCTGCCTACAGAGTACCCATACTTGAAAATACTGTAAGAAGTGATAAACCTTCACCATCCAGGCTTATATTGCAAGGCATATTTCTGCTTAAAGGTCCAGACAACAGCCTTTCTTTGCCTAGAAATACGTACTGGGTTCTGCAGAAAAAAAACCAACAAAAACAAAAAAAAAACCAAAACAAAACAACAACAACAAAAAAACAACAAAAAAAAAACCAAAAAAACCAGCAACCCCCCCCAAAAAACAGCAAAAAGTAGTCTCAGACTTTGAACTCTCTGCATTAAAGTGAAAAGACATCAAAACAATCAACGGAACAGCCTTCTTCCTCCATGTGTGAGTGAGGTGCCTTTGACTGGAGGCTGCCTGAAACAATTATTTTGACCATAATATCAGCAGGCTGAAATAACTACCAGAAGAACTGGAAAACGTTTTGACGGCACCTCAGGGAACACATCAATCCTGCCTCTACTGAGCACTCCAACTAGCAAGTATACAAACAAGTTCTACCATATACTTAACTTTTAATTTGCTTCATCCTTCCTTTAAGTTTGTTGTTTCCTGTTTGGTACAACATATTCACACTTAGCACAATGGGGTTACAGCTGTCACACAACTCTACTTGGACCTCACTACTGTGCAGAAAAAGATCAGAACAAGGATTTTAAAAATATAACAATGAGAAATCAAAGCTGAAAAACAAGCTTTTTAATATGTTACTACTATGAATATCTGTTGTCACAATGACATCTGGTTTGCAAGCTCTGTTTGCTCATATCATTCAGGTACCAGAAGAAGGAAGTACAGTTCCTTGATACAACTCCATGAGTCAATACAAGTCAATGACTTTATTACACTGAGTCACTGTTTCAATAGCCTTCATATGCTCAGCATCTGATGGTGAAAGCAGAATTACCATTTTGGGTACTATAATTGAAAAATTGCTACTGTTGGACCATTTTTAAAAAGGGTGGAAAGGAAGACCTGGGGAACTACAGACCAGTGAGCCTCACCTCTGTGCCTGAGACAATCATGGAACAGACCCTCCTGGAAGCAATGTTAAGGCACATGCTGGTCAAGGAGGTGATCTGAGACAGCCAGCATGGCTTCACCAAGGGCAAATAGTGCCTGACCAATCTGGTGGCCTTCTATGATGGAGTGACTGCATCAGTTGACAAGGGAAGACTGACCGATGTCATCTACCTGGACTTCTGTAAGGCCTTCGACATGGTTTCACATCTCCAAAGTGGAGAGAGATGGATTTGAAAGGTCAACTATTCAGTGGATAAGGAATTGGCTGGATGGCTGCAGCCAGAGAGTTGTGGTCAATGGCTCTGTGTCTAGGTGGAGGCCGGTGACGAGCGGTGTCCCACAGGGGTCTGTCTTGGAACCAGTGCTGCTTAATATCGTTATCAATGACATAGACATTGGGATCAAGTAAACCCTCAGCAAGTTTGCAGATGACACCAAGCTGAGTGGTGCAGTTGATACAAAAGAAGGAAGGGATGCCATCCAAAGGGACCTGGACAAGCCTGAGAAGTGATGAGGTTCAACAAGTCCAAGTCCAAGCTGCTGCACTGGGTCGGGGCAATCCCAGGGATGAGTACAGACTGGGAGAAGATCTCGTTGAAAGCAGCCCTGTGGAGAGGGACTTTGGGGTTCTGGTGGACAAAAAGCTCGACATGAGCCAGCAAAGTGGTGTGCACTTGCAGCCCAGAAAGCCAATGGCATCCTGGGCTGCATCAAAAGAGGCGTGGCCAGCAGGTCAAGGGAGGTGACTGTCCCCTTCTGCTCTGCTCTCGTGAGGCCCCACCTGGAGTGCTGCATCCAGGTCTGGGGCCCCCAGCACAAGAAAGATATGGACCTGTTTGAGCGGGTCCAGAGAAGGGCCACAAAGATGATCAGAGGGCTCGAGCACCTCTGCTGTGAAGAAAGGCTGAGAGAGCAGGGATTGTTCAGCCTGGAGAAGAGAAGGCTCCAGGAAGACCTCATTGCAGCTTTTCAATATTTAAGGGGGCTTATAAAAAAGATGGAGAGCAACTTTTTACTCAGGCAGATAGTGACAGAACAAGGGGGAATGGTTTTAAACTAAAAGAGGGGACATTTAGATTAGATGTCAGGAGGAAATTCTTTACTCAGAGGGTGGTCAGGCACTGGAACGGGTTGCCCACAGAAGCTGTGGATGCCCCATCCCTGGAAGTGTTCAAGGCCAGGTTGGATGGGGCTTTTGGAAGCCTGGTCTAGTGAGAGGTGTCCTTGCCCATGGCAGGGGGGTTGGAACTAGGTGATTTTTAAGGTTCCTTCCAGCTGAAACCATTCTATGATACTGTGATTGGACAGTAAATTTGAGATGGATACTCAAACTTCTGCAAAGTTGGAGGACACACCAAAATCAAAGACTATGTGTCATTCCCACCTCTAGAGGTACCACACCTCCTCTAGATGCATACATCTTCAGCAGTTGTCCAAAAGGACACACTGAGAAGAAGGGGGTAGGGATTTATAATCCCTGTTTCTAATACTGGCATGCCTGGAGTTCCACTGAAGCAAATGGACTTGGTTTTAGTATGAAAACTGTTCGTTTTCCATGATAATACTGTGCAATATTGCAAGTTTATGTCCATTTTTACAAGGCACTTTTCTGATATACCAGACACCTTGAGACACTGCTTTTCCAGTCACTGTCCTTCACTAAAATAGTAGATAGAAAGGTTGGATGGACGAACATCTTTCTAACTTTGTCAAAGAAACAGTGAAGAAAGGAGAAATGAGTTAATTCATAAAATGTTCTTGGAGTTTGAAAAAGACTTAGACAGATAGCACTCTCAGTGGAGTAGGAAAGACACTAGCCACTGACAGAGTAAGAAGAAAAATGTTGAATCAGAAATGAATGAAGAGATGGAAAAAACTCAAAGCCACATCTGAAAGAAATAAATGGTAAATGGACAAAGGCGTCCTTCTTTCATTCTGTTTATGTTCATTATGTGGCACAGAAGTGACATGCTCCATGACTGGAGCCTTACATGCTTTTACAAACTATAATGTAAAGCAACAAGCAATACAAATCTACTGGTAAAACATTAATACCTGGGATTAATTAAGCTTCCAAAGCCTTCAGGCCTGCTTTGTAAATTAATGACCTGGAAAAAAATAATTCTAAGAAGACAAAATTTAGAAATGACACAGAAGTCCTTACATTAGTGAAGACCAGAGAAGGTCACGTGGAACTTCAATAATCTTAAATTACACCTTTTATTTTTTTTAAGATAAGCACATGTATTTAAATTAATGGAGTATTTTTTAATTATTTCACAGTTGGTATATCTCATTTAATGGACTTCAGGAGAATAATTCTTCAGGTATATTGATATATATATATATCAATTATATCATACTATATTATAATCTATGCATATATAAGTATTTAAGACACTGGAACAGGCGGCCTAGAGAAGCTGTGGATGCCTCATCCCTGGAGGTGTTCAAGACCAGGTTGGATGGGGCTTTGAGGAACCTGATCTAGTGGGTGACATTCCAGCGGGGAAGGGGCACACAGCCCTGATCTACCTGTGGTGGGCATTTTCAAGAGTACCACGTAGATGCAGCCCTGGCAGTCAGGGTCTCATCTGTTCAGAGGTGAGGGAGACATTTGTATTTCACATCTCTCCTCCTTGCATGCTCACGTGCTACTGAACCACAGCAACTTGCTTTAGGCCAGTATCAGAAATGCAGCTGTGACATTGGCCTCCCCACCATCTTCTCATGGCTTATGCTATTTCTTGGAACATTACATCAATGTAGACAAGCTATTCTTGTGCTGAGCCCTGCACAGTCCATGGTCATAACTTAATACTTTTTAATGCTCTAAAAAGGTATCTTTCCAATGCTTGACTGCTCCCTTTTTATGAACAGGAGCCTTCCCTGAACTACAGGCAAAGCTCAGTGAGATAAAGCCCAGTTCCAGCCGACCTTTCAGCAGCTCCCAGCCACCATCTTCTGAACCTTCCCTCAAAACCAAGCTGCCATCCCATACACGGCTTGCTTTTGCTGGGAGATGTCCTGGTGCTGTGTATGCACACTATCTGAAACTGTGCTCTGGAAAACCTTCAGCGTCCTCTGCACCAAGAAAGAAAATTGCTTTTTCACAAGTGTATTTAATTATTAATACATTTAGGGAAGAAGGCGTCATCCACAGACAGCTCAGAAAGCTGTATTTGTGGAAAAGTTATGAGATCTGCTAGCTCTCTAGGTCTGTGATCTGCTTAGATGCGGCAGGGGACAGATTCCACTAAACCCACAGAGCTGGATTACATTAGACTAGGTCTCAACTTGACGTGTAGTTGGAGGAAGGGTTATTTGCCTTTGCCACTTTCAAATGCTATTTTGAAGTAACACAGGGGGCTCTTTTTCGACCAGCGTGCTGAGCACATTCAGTACTCCTCAGTCCATGCTCAGGCTCCTCAGTCTCAGCAACGTGTACCAGGTGCACTTGCTGAGTGTTAGCAGATTAATGCACTAGGGAGGGGAGAAAAACCACAAGCAGCTGCATCTGTCTATGTAGAAAGGAAGTGAGAAGGCAGTTGTCAGTGTTAAACAACTTCGAGAATCCTTTATTCGGTAGAGAAGAAAAGCTCCTACTGGCATAGCTACCAGACACATTTTGGGTGTAGTCTCAACTAGGCTGTGGTGAGAAAGAGCTTGGAGAAAGCTGATCTGACTGCTCAGAGTCCTCTCTGAGCCAATGTTACTGCTGTACATGAAGGAGCAACCCTTACAGAAGAGTGGCTGGAAGAGCACGAGGCTGAGGGTCCAAGTGGAAGATTCACTGGTGGTATCCACCCAAAACTGAAATACCAATGGCCAATCCCAGTAATAATAGGAAGAGTCCCTCAAGCTTTCTGAGAAAACCATGTGTTGCTGGGTGTGTGAATACAGTACAGTAATCTGTGCAAGGATAAAAAGTGCTATCAGCTGCCAAATGCATCCTGAGGGTATAGACAGACAGAGAACATTCTTAATGATAAATTACAGTCCAATATGTCTGCTAACCCCGACTGCAGCGGAAACAACTGACGGTCCTGGCAGCGCACTGCAGGCTCTTTTCCATCCTGAACCATAACTTGTGGACTCTTCCCTGTTGTTACTCAGGACCAATTGGCATTTTGTGGCTTTTCCAGGTCAGACAGCTACCAAAAGCCTTTAGGAGCTCCAAGCACGCTCCTCCACGGACAGAGTCACACTGTACCTGAAGTGGCCACAAGTCTTGGTCTCATTTTAGAAAGACATTTCTGACAGCGCACCCTTATTATCTCATTAGAAGGTGTTTAACTTTCTCATGCCCTAGATTTCTCCTGGAAAACCAACACAGTTTGTGTTCCCTATCTATATTATCTTACCAATAAGACAAGAAAACTACAACTCTTTAAAGAATTGATAACGTTCAGCCTCATATTTCCTGCAGTATCAGATGGCTGTAGAACTGTGTTCCAGCATCCTCAAATCTTTGTTAAAAACAAACAAACAAAACAAACAAACAAAATCCAACTGAAAAGCAGAATTGAGTCTTAGGCAAGGTTAATACATAACCATGAAAAGGAGGCTTGAGAAGATACTCGATGGGAAGGAAAGAGGCACAGTGAAAACAATGTCTATAAATACCTGAAGGGAGGGTGCAAAAAAGGCCCTTTTCACTGGTGCCCAGTGCTAGGACAAGAGACAATGGGCACAGACTGGAACACAGGAGGCTCCCTCTGAACATCAGGAAGCACTTCTGTACTGTGTGGTGGTGGAGCACTGGCACAGGTTGCCCAGAGAGGTTGTGGAGTCTCCCTTCTTGGAGATCTTCAAAAGCTGCCTGGACGTGGTCCTGGACAACCTCCTATGGGTGGCCCTGCTTGAGCAGGGAGGCTGCACCAGATGGCCTCCAGAGGTCCCTTCCCACCTCAACTATTCTGAGACTCTGTGAAAACTCCACAGGCAAACCCTTTCATTAAAATACAAGTAGTTTCACACCAAACGCCAAACAAGTTGCGGTACTGCTAATGCTTATATGGCTGAAAGCTTATAAGTACATGGGGCAAGATTATGGGCTGAAAACCCCAATACCTTAAGGGAAATGAATATTAGTGTTATTTTTAAGCCATGCTGGCAACATGTTGATTCTGATATAACACCGGGGACAGACACTCAGCCACCACTTACCTTGCTGAAGTAGAGAGCCATGCAGATGCAAGCAGCTCCTGGCCATAGCACTTGCTTTCCCCTCTGCTCCTCCCTTTTCTCTTGTGCTGACCCAGCTGTCCCCTATCAGGGTGGATCAGGGCACTAATACTGCTGGAAAACAACCAAATGACAAATGTCTGGTCCTCACCTGGAATTTTGGCAGCCCATGGAGCACCTCCAGCCTTGCTCCTGCATCCACTGCCTGCCAGCAGTGTACAGGATGGTGCCTCCAGCAAGCGTCCACTTGGCCATTTAGGTGCTTCAAACATCCTTTCACAGAGTGACAGTCCTTTAGTCAGGGACAGAGGTGCTACAGCAAAGCCATGAGTTTCATTCACAGAACACTGAAAGCATTGATTTCTTATAATACCAGTGGTTCCATTTTGTAAGAAAACAATTTATTTTTAAGTTTGTGAATTTCTTATTTTGCCCTGTTATCTAATGTAGCTTTTTCCTTTCCTTCCCTGGCACCACACTGGCTATTATTTATTTATAGAGCAAGTAAAAATGGGCTAAGCATTTAAAAAAAAATAAAAAAAAGATATGGGAAAGGTGTGGTCTCTTCCTCTAGTGCTAGCAGTCTAACTTTAGATGTGATGAGATAAAGTGGGAGTGAGAAGAGAGGAGGCTGAGATGGACTCACGGACAAAGATTACAGCATAAGTACTTTTTAGATGTTCATATTCTATAATAATATTGTTGATTCACAGAAAATTGTTACTTGGCCACCCTAAACTCAGATATATGTTGGAAATCAGTAACTTTCTCATCTCTTGGTCCAGCAGTTCTGAAAAATTTTATTGCAAGCCATCTTCATGTTGTTTTTTTGCCCCTTTCCTTTCTGTTGTGAAACAAAAATAATGTCAATGGCTCTGTAAATCCTAACTTTAAAATTGAAAATACTAGGAAATTTTAAGTTTAAAAAGCAACAGTAATTTTGTGTCCCTGTGTTGAGGGACCTAGAGTCTTAAACTGGATACAATACTACACGGAAGCCAGCTCTGAAATCTGAAGTGAGAAGCAGCGTGATCGAACAAATAAAAGTAGAGTTTGAATTTAACACCTTTTTTTTTGGGGGGGGGAGGGGGGAGAAGCATGCATCTCTGCAACACTTGCACAGAGAATACTGCAAGAGCTGAAGAGCAACACATGGTACAGTAAAAGTTCAAACGAGACATTTGGCTGAAGTTATGGAAAAGACAGAGCTGCAGAAAAAAAAAAAAAAAGAAAAGAAAAGAAATGGAAGGATCTCAATAAGATCTAGCTGTATAGACTGGGGAGAGGAAAGAATAACAAAAAAATAATCTCTACCAAGCCAGACTGGAAAGATGGTTTCTGACATTGAGTCAGATGATGGAGAAAATTTGGGTAAGGCATACAAAGAAACACAGAAAAAATGAACACGCTCCGATTCCTCCTTAGTCTGAAGGGGGTTTAACAGCATGAAGGCCAGCTAGAGTAGACAATCCACGATATACCATCTCATACTGCTTACCACCCTAAACCCCCAAATTTGCCATATTCTTTTGTTAAATTAAATATATTGAGTCATATTTCATTACCCATAACAAGCTTTGTGTCACTTGAATTCTATCTTCATTGTTTTTTGTTTTTTGTTTTTAATTAGCTTCAAAATGCTATTTATTAAGATGTCTGCTTTGTCCAAAAAGCCATGCAAATAATTGCTGTACAGTTGTAACTGCCAGAGAGTCTATCATATTTGTGGAGTACGAATTCATTTGACTGCTAGCATGGGGAGCTTCCCTCAGAGAGAACCATGATGGGGCTACAAGGTCAAAGTTTGACAGCATTTCTGGAAGAGAATTTGCCTCAGGTTTTCTTCTTTTTTTTTCTCTCGAGCAAGCGAGCCATCAAATTCAAGCAGAGATGACTTGATATGAGCAGGTGCTCAACATTTTGCAAGAGAAACGGGTCCCAAATAGCAAACACAAACTGTTGTGAGCAGCTTTCACATCACCCATAATGCAGACTCTGACGACTCGCTCTCATCCAAAAAATACAGCATTTCATGTGAGAAGAAGAGCTCAACGAGTTCAAGGACGTGTCTGCATTCATGAACAAAACACTCCTCAGCACCAAATGACCCTCAGAGTTTTGTCGGTGTGGGTTTGGGAAGAACCTGTTGCATTACCCTGCCGTGTCAAACGCCCAGAAGAACCACCTGGTTATCACCGGGCCTTGATGAGCGCCTGCTGCCTCCCACCTCTGCTTCCCCAGCCAGGTGAAGCCTGCAACGCCAGCCTGGCTCTTGGTCGCATCCTGCTGTTTATCTGTGGCAGGCAAGCAGCAGCCCTCTGCTTCCAGAGCTTCGGAGCAGTTCGTTCGGTGCGCTGGTGATAAGTTACTCCCCGAGTCCTTTCTGCCAATTGTTCTTGGCAAATGGACCGGGGAGGACTATTGTTGTTGCTGGCTGTTATCTCTGCCTCTGACTCCACTTGGCAGAGGTGCAAATACATCTCTCTGGTGTGGAAACAAGCTGCTGGACGCTGGATGAGTCAACTCATTAATAAACAAAGTTACAAAGGAAATGGGAATCGGTCTTAGCAAAATAAATGCATAAAAAGTTTATTGGATGCTGTGGTGTTTGTCCTCCCCAGCATGACACTGTTTTATCTCGGGCCCCAGCCTTCCTATCAAAAAATGGGGAAGTTAGTAGTTTATCAAATTTTAATCAGCTTAAATGTTGATGTATTACTTACACAGCATGGAAAGTATTTTCTGTGCTGTTACTGGTAAAGGTGGGTTATTTTTAGTTATTACTTTATATCTTTGTTTCTGTAGCTTCTCTGCTTTGCAGAATGCACCATAGGTAACCAAAAAACCTACTGTAATCTATTGCTTACTCTATTTCCACAAAGGAGTCCAAGCCAGGTGCTCTGCAGGAAGCTCAAGATTGAAATATTAAATTCTCGTAATTTCACTTTTCTTACAGCAGTACTGGTAAAGCCTCACAATTTAAGTTCCACAAAAAAACAAAGCCAGATAGATAGAAAGCTTATTTACAGTGAACTCCTATTAAGCAAGAGCAACAAAGTACTACAATTTTGGCACAGACATGAGCCACTTTGTCTTTCAGTACCTTGCAAGGGAAATTTATTTCAAGGCCCCAGAAAGTCTGTCTAATTGTGTTGATCTATTTGCTTTACAGGAAAAATGGGATTCTTTGAATTTTCCTAGCAGAAGTGCTCTCTCTCCCAAATCATCATAGCACGTAATTACCCCCTCTGGAACCTTTCAAAGCCACGCAAGACCCAAAGCCACCTTACATCCCACAAGGTATTTCTAACAAACGGCACTGTCTTAAGACTGTTCTTCTTCCTCCTGCCCAATATTCAGTAAGAAGTGTAACTCTGAAATGAGTCACAGATGACTAGCGATATACATTCTCCTCATTTAACATCTCGTGAAATACATCTCTATCTGTATCTACCCAGAAAAACAGCAAGCTGGAATAAGATGGGGGATCCTTAAAGAAAAACGAATGCAATAGCAGACTTTTGGTAAAACATTGGTGGTTTTTTTTGTGAATTACATAGCAATTGTTATATTAACACTTGGTGTGAAAGATATTGTTTGAATAAGTAAAATCCATGCAAAACACATACCTAAAGCTACGAGTTTGATGAGATGCTTTCATCTATGTTAGACAGTGTTGTGCAGAGGACAGTACTCAAAAATTAGGTAAGGTCATGACGAAATCTTCTGAAAAAAGCCAAAGGAAAGTTTCCTAAACGGAACCCTTCAAATAAAGTGTGGGCAATTTTTCCAGAATGTTTCACCTAGAAAGAAGCAGTCAGTCAATAGCAACCCATAGCGTAGACTAATCAATTGCACATTATGTAAAAAAACAATTCCTTTAATCGGTTTCAGAATAGATGTAATCAGTTTTTTTCTCTCAACTCTTGAATAATAAAGAAATGTGAATAGATATGATTTACTTTCTCTGGATTGTTTACTGTATTAAAGACTTATTCCTTACTCTCTAATTAGACCTCCTAAGGTTTCTCCCTACATAATCCATGCTTCTATTTATTTTCCCTTTTTTATTGTCCCCCCCTTTTTTTTTCCATTCTCAATTCTATCCCTTCTGAGATAAACTGTATGTAGCAGTCTGTATGAGTACATACTATATATCACAGTGTTATTTTATTCTCAATATTGTTCTCCATTCTTCTCTTAATACTACCTAATTTCTCATAAATCTGTTCGCCCTTCAGCCAAACACTAAAGAGGTGTTTTCACTCAGTTTTCCACAGCAATGTGCATATCTTTTTCCCTGGGTGGTTTCAGTAAATTTAAAATCTAGTATATATTAATAGTCAAAATTGTTCTCTAAATCACTTTACTCTGCAATCACAGCTCCATCATTGTGCCTTTTGAGGTCCTTCTCATCCTTTCTAAATGCGACTGAGTAATTTTTTATCATGTGTTGATTTTGCCACCCCACTGTGTGTGCCTTCCTCCAAATCAAATATTAGACAGAGCCAGCACTAGTGCAAACCTCGGGGAAGTCTGCTTAACCTTACTTAAACTCTGTGAAAACAACTTGCATCCACCTTTTCCATTAAAGTTTTAGTCCTTCTACCATAAAGTAAAACAACCTGACCTTTTTGTATTAAAGAAAAAAAAAATCAGAACTCAGCTCTGCAACCTCTGGTTTATCCTTGTTGAGGAAAAGAGCAGCCTGGGATGAGGAGGGTGAAAGAGGAATGTTAGAGCTCAGAGGGCATCCTTGTTCTCTACGGAGTCCAGCACAGGAGAGAAGTGAAAGACGGGAAATAGCAGGACTGAACGCGGCCCTCAGGGTACAGCTCCCGAGGGGACGCCCCACCGCACGCAAGGAGGCTGCACGCCTGGTGCCCCATTTCTTGGCTCTGCCGCCGCCACCCTGCACAGTGGCAGAGGGGACCGACCACTGCTGCGAGCAAACATGTCCTAGAGGATCTCCTCTCCTCTACGTGCAAAGGCAGCTCCCATTGCCAAGGAGCTCTTGAAATGCAAAAAACAAGTCATAAAAATGAAAACAAAAAAAAAAAAAAGAGGAAAAAAAAAAAAAGCTAGAAGTCTCCAATCCTCCCAGGTATAATTACAGAAAATAACAACAAAAATAAGGTGGCTTCTGGCATTTTTGGTGTTCTGAGGCGTTTACTGTTTTGAGTCTCGACTGCGGTAATGTGTAGGACGCATAAACAGCGAAGTTGGCCAACCAGATGGGGCACGCGATCTGCTAATTGGGGGAAGTCTGCCCGAGGATCCGGCCACCGGTTGACGACACAACAGCCCCCAGAAAGCCCATTTTTATTTCCATTTTTTTATTATTTTAAATACTGGCTGAACTACTCATATAAAAAAAAATTAAAAGAATATGCTTTTGGAAGGGCAAAAGAAAATTCTTTTCTGAATATATATTAGCTTTCATCGTGTCTCTGTCTACAGCATTTAACAGTAAGAAACACAGGGAGAAAATCGACAGCTTTGGTTTTAGCTTTTTCCTTAGTATTAGAAATTACACAGACACTAGGAGCAAGATATCATACTTATCACAAAAGACAGCCATTCGAGTGAGATATTCAGGAAACAAAGAAACAAACAAACAAATCCACCACCCTTGAAGGCACAGTAGTTACCCGTTGGAAAGAAGTATGATTTGACACCTTTTCTTTTCTGTTCAACATTACAGAAAATATATTTTGAGGCTTCTTCACTCAATTATTTGTAGTGTAAGAAAAGGTGAAAATTCAGTTTTCCACAGACATTAAAATGTCCCGAACACATAATAAATTCCACTCTTCTCATTTAATAAGTTTTGCAATTTAAAGAAAGAAAAAAAAAATTGCCTGTGGTTTCAGGACCGTATATCCCACAATATACTTATTTTCAAGCAAGTTAACACTTGAGTCATCTGATCTAATCTTTAGTTATTTACCACTAAGTTCACTTTCTTCTGATCAAAAGGCTTAGCAAAATAGTTATATAGGTATTATTTACTCAGTTCTCTAGGTCTGCTTTTTCCTCTTTCTTCTTTATGATTCTGTAATAGAGTGAGGCTCTGATTCTCAGCCTGGGTTTTAGCTTTGTGCATGCCTAATTGCATGAATCCATGCACACACAGAGAATTATGTAGGTGAACTACATACCTGTAATTGTTAAAGGTGGTAACTGAAATCACATTCCACATTGTAAATTATCCGACCTTTCAGTTAAACATCTGTTACCACCTTAACGGCCATCGAAGGCGTTTTAGTAATAGAAATAGTTTACTACCTTTAACTCCTGTAAGATTTACATTGCCACCTCGGCAAGGAGCTGAAATGAAGCCAAAGGGACAGTACCTGTGAGAAGCAGACCACAAAGTCCTACGGCAAGGTTGAATCCTATCATCAGCTGTAACTACGAGGCCATTTGAAAAGAATGAGGTCGAAGCCAGTTGGGCTCCACCAACACAGCTGTGGAAGCTATCAGCCTACAACCTCCTCACCGGGGGTGAGTACAGAAAGCAAAACAGAAATAAGAATATGGGGTATACCTTCATATATCCATGTTTATGCATCCAGGGCTGGCAGGTAGGAAAAGAAAGAATTGTTTAATAGTAGACTAAATTTAAGCTTTATTATTTTTTGGTTGATGTAAAATTCACTGTACTACCACAAAATTGGTAAGCCTTCTGTGGCATTTAGGTAGTCTTACTAGCTGCACTTTACCGGTAGATCTTTCTGGCCAAGTGATCCACTGTAAATGCTGAATATGCTTGAAGATGCTAAGTACAGAGCTAACGGGTGCAACTTCTGCTAGCATGCTGCTGGTGCTTACATCTACCCCCAGTAGCTACCCACAGTTACTCAGTCATGTTCTCTCAAACAAGTAACAAAAGAAAAACATCTGGAAAAGCTATATGACGCAAGTCTTCTCATTAAATTAGAACCATCTCCTTTCTAAATCAGCTAAATATAATTTACGTATTTCCCATTTCTGTCCACTTTCTTCAAACTTCATCCAGAAGCAAGAACGCGAGCAGGTGCCATTAGGAGCTGCTGGTTTAACAGTATTTGATTTTGATGTGCACTGTGTTGCCATCTTCTTGCTATGATTTTGCAGATGTAAGACAAATTTAATAGTGCAAGGTTCCCTGTGCTACCTTGCTAAAATGTTTCACTTTGGATCAAAAGATACAGTTTATTCAGAACTATTTTCCATCTGCTTGGTTATTAAATACCAAAAGCGAGCTCTTCAAAGATCAAGAGAATCTACTCTCTTCCCACAAGCAGCGTTTCACTTTCCTATATGTCTATATAATGTCTATCATATGATGCAAGTTTACAATCCTACCTAAAAACTACTCAAAAGTGAACTAAGAAATGAGTAAGCTGAAAATTACATTTGACAAAGAATCTGCAAAAGCAATATCTGAATGCTCTTCAATATATTTACTTTTCTTTCCCTTACACTGACCAAAAAATGCATACAATAAATACAGACAGCAGATGTAACTAGTCATTTCAGATTGTCAGAAAAGAGACCAAGATAAAGTCAGTAATAACTGCTTTCGATGAGATGCAAGAGAGGTGAAGATGCTTTTTCGCTACTCATTTTTTCAATTTATTTTTCTGTTAAAGTGCAGTTCACAGACTGTTACCAGCTTATCTTTCACAGAGGTAAATAGGAAACTATAAGAAAGATTTGTTTTGCCAATCTCTAACCAAATTTGGTTCAGGGTGCTCTGCTGTCAGGATCCTGCTTCTTCTACATGTAATTGACACGGTTGCTGCTGAAAGCCCATTAAGAAAGAAACCATGCCTGTCACCCGACAAAGAAGGATGTAAAAGCACTTCATTGTTCCTGCTCTGCAGAAAAACAATTTGCCACAGCCAGACCCCACTCCCAGCTGTGCCAAGTGCACGGTAATTTATTACCTCTGGATGTCTGATTCCAAGTGAAGGAAACTGGAATGTCATACCTTCATTCATAACACCGTCTCATGGTATTATTTTTTCCGGATTCCTGGGAAGTTGAAATATTTGAGAAGAATATCAGGAACTGTTGTTTTAGCCTGTTTGGTGAGTAGATAATTGCCTTCCAACTCTATTCTTTCAGGAAATGATGTGAGTGTTGCATTGTTCCTAGACGGGGGCAGCAATGTTTTTTAGCAAGACACATACATATATATTTTTAAAAGAAACAAAACACAACAAAAACATGCAGTCTAAGCCACTGTACCAAACCAGACTGTTTGAATCTGGTACAGATAAGAGGTTGGCCCAGACAACTTGTCCACATTTCACATAACTAAGAGCATTCTTTAGAAGGGATGTAAGCAACACTTTTTGTTGAAGAAGAAAAGAAATCTAAAACAAAACCCTTTATGATGTGGGAGTAAAAAGCTCATTATGTTAAGTGATATCAAACATGACCAGAAAAGGCCCTAGGGAGAAATTACACTTTTTTATTGGATTCTGTGGGACAAACTAGCCTGGGAACTTGAAAGCACAGGGAATGTGCACGTGGAAATCACATCATATATGAAGACTAATTTCTTACCGTGTGAAAATTATTTGGAAATAGTTTTCAGCTAAAGTTTCTCTTTATGGCAGCCATTTCAAAGGGAGCACACTGAGGCAATGACCTACAGTAGCACTAATACAATAGCTGCTGGATAACCTCCTTGCAGAGTTATGTGGTCTTAGTCCAGTTCTGTGTTGACAGGGAAAACATAATCAGCACTGAAACTCATAACAACAGAGGCTAAGCATCCTACTTGGTTTTGACCGAAGACAATGGCAAAAATCCAACCCAGCTTTTGAGTTTCAATCTAATTTTTGATAATAGTAAAACTGGGCCCCAAGAAAGTGTAAAGAGGGTACCACTATTTCTTCTTTAGGAGAGGCTGCAAAGGACAAAAAGGCAGCATACAGAAAATCTGCTTTGACTTTTCATGCTCCGCTTTAAGCACGACACACTTCTGTGGGACTTGCTTCATCTAAAAACAAACACACGGAAAAAAGATCTTGCAGTTTGTGATCCTTTGGTGATAGTGACTGCCACCTCAGAGAAAAATACCAACCATCATCATCCTACAGCAACCTGATGCAGTGGGCTCCATCATCCATTTCCTCCCTAATTCAACATCTGGCTAAGAAACAAAAAGTCAATAATTAAGCAGCCCTGTTACATACAATTCTATCCGTTCATGGATGTCTTAAAGGAAGTTGCATTTGCTGTACCACCTGCAAGTCACAGCTCCACAGAAAATTTGAAAACACAATACATCCCTGTCACTCCCCCACATATACATAGATTTTTATGATGAGAAATGGCAGCCTGTGCTTGTGCCCACTTCTCCTGGATGTATGGATATAAAAAAAAGGCCTTCCACACACAAAATGAGCCCAAAGGTACCGCGCTACGCTGGTTCTCTGCACCAGCCTCTACACTCAGAGCATCCCAGATGATAAATGCAAAGCATTTGCCTAACACAATGAGCGCTTCTAAACTTGCTCGGGACACAAATATCGAAGTCCTACTACATCTGAGTGCTTCTTGATTACAGAAATCTTTTCCACAAAACTTTTCCACTGTTGTGGTGTATTGTCGGCTGTTTATTCTGAAGAATTTTTCAAACCATTTAGACTTTGATAGTTCAAAGGAAAATTCCTCCTTAGGATTCCAGACAGTAATTAGTTGTTTGAAAACCATACTGCTAACTAAGGTGTACTACTGTAATTCTATTTTATGATTTTTAACATTGTTAAGCAAATATTCAATTTTCTAAATTACATTTAGAGTTCTTTCAGATCAGTACATTGGAGCGATGCACAGTATTTCCTATTTACGTAATTCAGCTTAGAAGCTTTCTAGGTGACATAGTAAATACTGGAACAGATTTAAAGCCATCTGGTGAGGGGATTTTCAGGAACCGGAATTTCTTTAATGAGGGCTAAAAACATCTGGAAAGGACAAACTTGGGTCCACTCATAGAGGGCTTCCTATGACCTCAAGTAATCCGGAACTAATTTTTCAGAAGCTAAAGCTACTGAAAAGCGCAGTGCATGTTCTAGAACACACATTGCAGCAAGAGGCACTTTTGCATACCGTAGTTTGAGAGAGCACTGGCTATGTACCATCCTACAAGGGCTGCAAAGCAAGCTTGCAGATCTATTGTATAATTAACTCAAAGAACACTAAAAATGTTTATCCAGGTCCTGCAGCGCAAGAACTAAAGTTTTTCTTCAGATTACAGAATACAGAGACCATATGTCACAAAATGCTGGATGAATTTCTAGACTGTGTCTGTCTCAGAATCTTAGTAATGACTAACAAGGGAAGTCACAAATAGTGCTTCGGTTCTCACCAACTGCCATTATACCAGAATCATAGAGTATCCTGCACTGGAAGGGACCCACAAGGATCACTGAGACCAACTCCTGCCTCCTCCACAGAGGACCACCCAAAAATCCTAAATTAAGTACAACATCTGTTTAAAAAAAAAAAAAAAACCTCCCCTCCAACAACAACAAATACACAAAAAAACACATATACAAAAACAACAACAACAACAACAATGATACTCAGTTGCAGGTCTCTCTGTATCAACCCAGTGAGTCATTAGGGGAGAAGACTGAAACATAAGGTTTTACTTAAAATTACATTAATAAGCTTCAGTTTTAAAATACAGTATTATCCATTGTTCAGTGTGATTTTCTTGAAGGAACATACTGAAAAGGTCATCTTTTTCTTCACTGTCTATACAATGATATTAAATAAAAATCTGAAAAGTACAGATTTGGCCCCGATTAGGCTTTTCAGAAGGCAATCTGAAACCTAGGTGAATACCTCTACAAGACTGTTAATTAGGAAGCACAAATCTGAGCCTGAATTTTCAAAGCCACAGCTTTAAGTCCTACCAGGACTTCTGCAAACCTTTATTCTAGCAAAAATGGCTGAGGGACCAGTCTCTTGTCTAAGGGTATTCACTGAGACTTGTATTGCTGAGCTCTGAGAGCTTCCCGAATGCACGTGATGTCTTCCAAACCTCTGCGCTCCTAGGTCATTTCATTTCTTTGCTAGTATTTCAAGCAGATTTCTTAAGTCCTTCTACAGAAACTTCAGAGTGTTGGGACTTCGGCTGATGTAGACAGACACAAACGCAACTTATGATGGCTCTGATTCCAAATGCAGAGTCTAATTAACAGAATACAAGAAAGCAAAAGTCTACAGCAGCTGCTTGCTTTTCTTTCAACTCCTCTTTCTACATGCGAGACTGTCCTGTTTCAGACAAAAATGTAGGTACCTGTGTGCCCATTTAATTCACACAGATTTAGTAAAGACTTTAGAAAGCAAGAGGACATTTTGAGTAATATACAACACTCTACAACAGCAATGATGGAACAAACTTGCTCACCAGTATCTTAAATAAGTTTGTTTCTACTTTGCTCCCTATACAAAACTGCCACCTATAGAACTGCAAAGGCATGTAATTCTGTACACTTTCAGAACTGGAAGTTACATATACATGGAGCACCATATTTCTGTGGGCTGAAAGAAGTCTTTTATAAAGCTCCCTTTGTTAATTGCCCCCAGACAGATTTTAAGCCTTTTTGACTTCTCCCTTCTCTTTTAAATGTCTGTTATTTGGAATTTCTGAATAATCTTATGACTGAACTACTTATGAAAGCTACTTATGTTACTCATTCAAATTCTACTAAAACAGCTGCAACTGTATCTTTCTGCAGATCATACTGGATCTTGATAAACAACATAAGCTAGAAAAACAGCATTGAGGGTACTGCATCTTTACTACTTTGAGAAGTTCATTTAATTTTACACAAAATAATTGGAATGTTTAGAAGTACGTGGTTTGATAATTTTGTTTACAAAGTTTTTTGCGGTGGTCTTTTTTAAATGGTGGCACAGTCTCTACAATTAGAATAAAGTTCTGTCTCAAACCACTTCAGAAAATCAGATCCACTACACTGGACAGCAGTATAAGATCGCAACTCTTAAAGGTTTTGATCTCTGACACAGTCTAGCTTAATTTCTAATAAATCTTACTTAGAACGCATAAGTGTTGCGGACAACATTGTTCCAATCAGCATACCTTACATAAATCATTTTAAGAGTGACCTGTTGTAAGCTTTTTGAGAACTAATGGAGGAACACAGCTAAGCAGTGCCATTTTTTTTTATTTAAAAGTGTGTGATTTCATCCACTAAATATCTCATACTTACACAAAATACTGAACTACAACTGAACACAAATATTTACATTCTCTACCTCATACAATGACAGGCTTTCTAACCTTCCTTGACAGGCTTGCACTGACACCTACTGGGAAATATTTGTAAATCAAAATTCATAGCCTTGAGACACGGAAAGCTTTTCAACTCAGGAGTGAACTATACATGATTCAATTTATTGGTTCATTATTCCATTTATTTGCAATTTAATTTGACTACTGAGAAAACCCACAGTTTTCAAGGAAAGATTTAATGAGCCATGAACTGAAATGTCAGAAGATGCAATACTCCAGTTGTAATTACAGAATTTGTCTATAAAAAGTATTACCTACTGTTAGCACAGAAAGAAGCTGAGTAAGCGCAATTAAATCTGCCTTTTCCCTTCCTTCTTAGAATTAAAATATGTGAGAAATAAAATATATATTGAATATAAAACATTCCAAGGAGAACTAACTTCAAATTTATTTAACATTGAGCACTCATTGCAGCTCCTACTGGAATCCAGTGCAAACTTCTAACGAGTTTGACAGGGATTAAATCAGTCCTCAACATTTTTAAAGCAGTTATTCAATTTAATCATGTAAATATTGCAAGCATAAGCTAAAACACATTCTTCATGCAACAATGACATAAAACAACTTTGAAACTACTCCTTTTCCTATTTCTCCCAAATGTCAGAAGCTACTGAATAAGAATTTGAATCTTACAAAATCCCACTGCGAGCACAATTGCGTACAGACAGTCCATAGTCTCAGCTTGCTAGAAAACTGCTGAAAATAATTTTCATCTGTCAGATATGTTCTGTTTTGAGACAAATTAGACATGTTAAGTTTTTGCCTTTTTTTTTTTTTTTTTTAAAGTACTTGGACAGATAAAATTGTTTTCCTGTAAATGTTGGAAAGTGCCTTCAAAGACAATTTACGCATTTCCAAGTACCTCAAAAACTAAGGCATATCATATAAAAACAGTGAAAATTACTGAATAAAATAACACAGCAATAGGTGGTCTTGGGGTAGTCCCCCGGTGAATAAGAGTTTGCCAACAGACAGATACAGACTATGAATAAAAATGTTTTCAAATGATCTTCAGCATAAAAATTGCTGTATGAGTCTAGAAGAGGAACACATTTTCAACAGTAGTCTTTGGAAGAAGCTTTTCAAAGAATCCAGAGCACAAGTCCCAGAAGTTTTTGGAAATACCTCTTTATTTTCCAGTGGATATCCAACTTGCAACACTTGTATCATTGCTTCAGAGCCCTCAAATTGACAAAGTACTAAAATGTACAGCTCCAGTGCAGTTAATTAGGTATCGAAGTCTTAATAAAAATGATCAGTGCAAAAATAAAATGAATTCAGTATACAGTTAAATGCATTTTGTTATAAAGATATTTGGGTTTTGAGCACATATACATTAAAGAATCTGGTAAGAGAGAAGCTTTTTTGAGCTTGTCCTTAAAACAATCAAAGTCATTCCACACCCAATTATAAAGACAGGCAGGAACTTTTTAAACTGAAGACTGAGCTTAGTTATGACATTCATCAGTGGGTGTATGAGCTGAGAAATATAACAGAGGTCACCTTCTGTTCAAACAGGGGTTGTTCAAAAAGAAGCTTCCCTATTTTTCATGTGTGGGATACCTGTGAGACATCTATGTTTTTTCCATCCACAACAGAGAATTAACAACATTCCAGCATGCCCCAGTGTCGGCAAGTTCTCTTTTCAGTCCAGATGCATGATGATGATTGATGAAGCTGTCGGACCTACAGTAGCAGGCAGAGCAGCTTGGCAGGAATTCAGTGTTATTGAAAGAAATCTTAAATACTTACTCCATCTCTTCTACTAACTTTAATCACACTATCAACATGCTGCCAGGAACGGAGCCTTGACACCAAGCCATAAACTTACACAAGTAACCATTGTTGGCATATTACTATTGCACTACAGGTAAAGGGTAAATTCTGTTTATTTTTACCTGTTTCCATTCTATATATTGGACACCAGTTAAATTATGGAAAGATATTTCCTGTATTACCGCTTAGTTTGCAGCAAATTTCATTAAGGTACTATGTCTCATTTTGCTTGGTTAATGAACTGATTATATGTTAACTTCTTCAGTTACATTGCTGTTAAATGCAAGTTTTAAATAAAGGAGAGCAATACAGGAGCTTCACTTACTCTGTACGAGTAACGATTAGTAAGAAAAAAATCAGTACTACAAGCATTTTACCACTAATCTGCTCATTTGTTAGGCTGAAAAGGAAACAAAAATGTTTCCTCAATTGGTTTATAAAGTTCTGACAAGTTTATCTCAAGTAAACCAACAGCTTGTCAAATATTTAAGGTAGGTAATGTACTAGCTACAGAGCTAATACAAAGACCAATATGCTTCTCATGATTACTATTGAGTTGTTTTGACTTTGCTTAGAACAGTAAAGCTTAAAAAGAGAGGTCTGAGATATTTACAGGGAGATGAAAGGATTTCTTGTCCAAACTCATTTACCATTTCTACATTAGCAAAAATGATTTAAATCTCAATTCTACTTCATAATACTGACCATAGAAAGCAGAAGTTGGAATTATAACTGAATTTAGAACTTTGCTGAGATCTTTCATCACTGAAGTTTCAAAGTCCATTCTGTAAAATAAGTTGGTTTTCCTGAAACCTATAAACAGGATTTACAGATTTCCCAGTGAATTCTCAGCTAACTATGGATGGAACCTATTACACCTACTTTTTGGGAAAGGGCTGTGGCTGCACACTGGGACAGTTAACTTTACATTAGTCTCTATTTTCCCAAACGACACGATACACTCTGCAAACTGAAGAGAATTCCAATTTGCAACTCCCTGAGCTGATGTAGTCACAATGTAATTTCCAGTTCCACCTTCCAACAAACTAAGAAATACTGGCATTCCACTTGCCCTGAACAAAGATAGGCACTTAAGTTGAAAGTATGCAAAGCTTTTCTTCCCATACCAAACATGTAGAGGAGATTCTTCTTTTATCTTACTTGTTTCAGCTTTCCAAAAGAATCTCAATTTAAGTCAGAAGCAATTGAGTAATGGCACAAAACCAGCATTACTAAAAAAGAAAGGTCTTAAAAAGAAACATATTTGGCCAGTTCCTTCTCCATCTCAGAATACTGCTCTTTGAGGCGCTCCATAGCTTTCCTGTGCTCTTCATCCACCTCTGCTTGTTTGTTCTGTTGTTCTTTCACGAGTGTCTCCCAGTGAGCTATGCGCTTCTCTTCACCAGCCATTAGCTTGTCAGCCTGAAGCTGAGAGGAGAAAAATGGGAAGTTTTAGCAATCATTTCCAGATGAAAACAGAGGATTTAAATGAGGCCATGAGATCTAATCTTAAATTATCACAGAAATTTGGCTTTTACTTCAGTAAAGTGAAGGTAACAAAAAAATACAAAAAAGGGAAGAAAAATTATAAAGCACAGTCAATGCAAAAGAAATGGTAAAGTGTTTATGATACTTTTAATGATAGCATTAGCAACAGCACCTCTTCTGCAGTCTGGTGAAAATTAACTAAATAACAGAAAGACACTTTAGAGTTACTAGTCCATTTCTGTTAGCCTTTAAAAACATTATATTTGTTGCATTATTTGCTCCTCTGACTACTGACAAAGTTATAAGTACTGTAAACAGCTGATATAAACCTGGATTATCTCACAAAGACTTCCTTTTAAGGTGAGCTTCTGATCTTGGAAGCATGGTATTTAGCCCCTTAATTATGGGGAAAAAAGAAATCAGTATGACTGGACACTACCCCACCACCCCATTCTCATTTGCTGAAGCAAAAGTATTTTTCACATTCTTGAATACATTTTTAAAACTAGACACACATCACATTGCTATTATACCACAATGGTGAGCTTCAGCACAGTCATCAGAACAAAGTATTGATAAAAAAACCTCTAACACAAGAAGGAAAGAGTGAAATCCAATATAACAACATAGATATTCAATGTTTTGAAATTGGCTGTTAGTGTTTCTGCTTTAGCCAGCTAACTCTCACTGTGATTAATGTTTTCCTTTATAAACAAAGTTATTTTTCCCCTCATACTTTCATTCTGCTTGGCTTCTGGTAAGCCTGATTCCTTTCACTCTCTTATCTTGGAGAAGAAAAAAAACTAGCATACACACATCCAATATGCATGTTAAAATAAGATGTACTTCTGTGGACTGCTTGAGTGCAGTATTAATAGTCTGGCTTCCTTATACCTAAGTCAAAAATAAATCTAGACAGTTGCTCTTACATTTGCCCAGTCTTCCAGCAAAAGAGAGGATTCATCTTCCTTTTTTTTTTTCTTCCTTCTTTTTAATATATCAGCAATGACTGTTTTCTACGTATAGGACTTCTGTGCAGGAATA
The DNA here is from genome assembly GCA_013399115.1 of Anseranas semipalmata. Taxonomy (NCBI): domain Eukaryota; kingdom Metazoa; phylum Chordata; class Aves; order Anseriformes; family Anseranatidae; genus Anseranas; species Anseranas semipalmata. Next base: position 465,240 of record VXAA01001094.1, read on the forward strand.
AATACTGTTATACAGCTTCAATAGACTTCTGACATTTTTGTCAACTTAATACAATGGAAACCCGTTTCTGTAGACTTCAGCACATTCTATGCACCGCTCTCTAAGATCACACATTGCGGGTTAAATACACAGCATTTCATATACACCATAACAATATTACGCCAATTCTGTTTTGTTTGCCACAGATATAATATCACCTACTAACAAAATATACTACTGTATAGTACTAGTTTGACTAGCATACTATTCAAACATGTTTTGAAACTGTCCCTGCATTACAAACTTACCGTCAGGATTACACAGAGCCTACCTGAAATACACTTGAACTAGACTAACTCACACTCCTGACAAAATGAATAGTTTGCAAGGAACACGAAACCTATATTTCCACTTGCTATTTTCATTTTCCACAGCACCACTTCTACCCAAGGATATAAAACGATCTACCCGGCAAAATAACTGAAGAGATTTAGAGAGTAGGAGACAACTAAGTTCAGTTTATCAAAAATCACTGTGCAATCAAGTGCAATTCCTAACGGATGTGTGTCTTAGGGTACAGACCTTTCAGCTGAAGTATATTCTGCAATGTAAACTGGCTTCTTATTAGAAGCTAAAGAAGCTGTGCAGGAGAGACCTATGAATGCCACAGCTATGGAAAAGCTTCAGTTAGCATTTCAATCTTGTTAGGCATCAGAGAAGAATGACAGAAAGAAATCCTGACCCAGGACAGATTCCTCCTGTGCCCACATCCAACTGCAAGACCCAAACTGCAACAGACATTGTCTCTGAAGCTAGGGTACTACACGGCTTCCATCATCCAAGCATTCACTGCTGTCTTGTAGCAGCTGCTACCACATATTACCGTATGCAAGCAGCAGCTTGCATACAAGCAAGCCACTAAAAGATTTAGTTTCTCAGCACAAAATAACTTTCACATTGTAGCTCTGCAAGTTCCCTTCAGGTTTTCTCTGCTTTTGTGTTCTCTTACTACAATGTCTCCACTCCTGCCACCATCCTTTTTATACCTAATGCTATTCACTTCACTGCTTTATTCAATTGGCTGTAACACACAGGAGGAAAAACTAATGAAATCAAGACACCGTGCACAAAATATTGTGCCCTAACTGTAATGGTAGCTCTAGGACGGCTAGAAAGCATTAAGATCCATAAAAGTGGATGAAATAATCTCTTGTTAAATGTGCCATTGGCAGATATGAAAAATCCTTAAAATGCAAATGTATAGACATCTTGACATGGATGTGTACTGTTAAGTGAAAAGTCAGTCTCAAAAAGCAGCTTCCAAAAGTCAAAATCATTAGGTAAATTAATGATCCGTACAGACAATGCTGAACATTTTATACCATCAATTTGTAACTTCCATATTTACAGATTTGCAGAAAGTGTTTTCCAGAAAACAATACATGTAGAATTTGATAATGTGCCTAGCAAATGAATTTCCAGCGTGATTTCATAAAGGTGAGGAAAATAACATCTTCATTTTAAGATAACAGAACTTGTTATTTTTCATCAGTTTGTTATTTAGGAAGCTTTCCAAAGTCCTTGTATTACATTTCTCACTCCTCAAAGTCTGACTATTCAAAACTGAAGAAATATTAAATTTAAATATTAACATAAATAGGTGCTATCTTCTTAAGCTTCAGGACCCCTAGCTATGAAGCATTAATTCAAGGCACATTTAAACTCACACTAAGTAGAAAAGAACACGACAACTTCAGTGAACATCACTGAAGTGGTAAAATCTTTGAAATACATGTTCTCTTGCTAAAGATGAACTGAAAAATGAAACGAAGTTAAGGCTCTAGGTATCTCCTACAGTTTGCTGACATGACTATGACAACAGTAAGAAGAATGATCGGTCTCCAGAGACTTGTATCATATATCAGTGATACTGATATATATAGCAAAATGCCAATAATTCTTTCATGAGTTAGAAATGAAATTTATCATGACTAAAATAATCGTTAATAATTCACACTCCAACTTCTGCATGTTGTCAGTAATTTTGCATTCAGCAAAAGTTTAACAGAATTCTGAGCAACCTCAAACATGTTATAGGTATAGGTTTAAAAAATAAAAATTAACTTCTAAGATAATAAATACATTCTAGTGAATTATCAGCCCTCCAAATTTGTGATCTGTACACGTGAGGTAAAGATGCTGGCTACATGCAGAGTAGTGTATGTTTGGAGATGTTAGAATTGTACGAGAAAGTACCTTTTTACTTACAGAATCTAATTCACATATCTCACAAGACAGTCTCAATGTTACAGAGCTACAGAATACTTTGGGTTCAATCTCTACAGTTTCCTTAACCAGACGTATTCACTGGGCAAGTGAGGAGACAGAACTGAAAACGTTTTGGTTATGGCATTTAACCTGATGGTGGAGACCTATTTCCAGTTCCTGATACACTGAATAATTAAGCTCTTGATAAGTGATGCCCATAACTATCCTGAACATTAAAACAGTTTATTATTCTTACATGCTTTTTTTAGTCAGTTATTTCAAAGGAATACAGAACTGACAGATGCCCTTTATCTACTTGATTATTGGGTAGGTTGAAGAGAGTAACGCTGTCATTTCTATAGATACTTTATGTATTTATAAATAGATACTTTACGTATTTATCAATCTGAATTCATCAAATCAATGACTCAAACCAAATGTCTTAACTTCTAGGTCAAACAATAATCCAAAGAACTTCAGTAGCTGGCCCCTTAACTGACATACAACATTAAGAGCATACTGACATTCAGTTAGGAAGCACTTCTGCTTTATCACGCAGCACAAGAATAAAACAGGCATTCTGGATAAATACATATTCATATTTTAGGAAGGTAGAAGAATGTTTTTTTTTCTAAAGTCCAAAAAGTACTCGCAGAAGTAATAAATACCTTACGATTTGTTAAAATCAATGTTTTTTACTGTCACAAAGAAGGAAATAACACCTGCATGTTTGAGAATGCAGGTACAATTGCATGAGAAAATAGACTCTTTCTCCTATTAAATATATATATATATATATATACACACACACACACCTAATCCAATTATTCTTTCATGAGGAATAACAATTTAGTGTCCTTTTTTTTAAACTCATAACTTTGCAAAACTAACCCAGCTATCTTAAAGATAATTAACATCTGTAAAAACAATTATTTTTGTTGTTTTTAGTATTACTCAGGCTATTTTTGCTGAAATTTAAAACAAACAAAAAAACAAACCAAATGCCACACCATTTGAGGCACAGACTAGCTTTGTTACCATGCTAGTTCAATGTTGCAAGCAATGAAAGGTAAGGCGAGAACAGGAAGTGTTAGGCAGCTTCCAGTGTAAGCCTGCAACCTTCCAAATAAAATGATTGAAATAAATAAAAGAAAAAAAGAATACAGTACTCAAAAACATGTTTAACTAAAAAACTCAACAATACATGAGATTCCGCAACTGCTTCTTTCAATGACACTCCTGTAATCACAAATGATTTTAAACCTTAAGTGAGAAGGCAGTGGGTAAAATTATCATTTTCCTTTTGTTACTTGGCTGATACTAGAAACAGAAAGGAACTGCAAGACAGCTAGTAAAGCAAATAATTTTCATATTCATTCTATTCAGCAGAAATGGAATTCATTTCACTGATGGCTGCTAACACTAACCACTTGACACCAGATCTTACTCCCCCCCCCACCAAAAACAACAACAACAACAACAAAAAACACTATAAATAATCAAACGAAAAACCTTGCTTTTTTTCCAAAACACATGATTTCAGAACGAAAAGTAAGGAAACAATATTTCTCCTTGAGTGGCTGAATTGCAGTGACAGCTTTTATCTGTAAGTCAGAAAACTAACCTACCTGTTACTACTCACATTTGGAAAGTTTCAAAGCCAAAAAGTCTTACTATACAAGCTTAAAAAGAAATATTACAAATCCTGAATAGCTATTAGAATTGCTCTAGTGCATACAAACTTTTTTCGAATGGAAACATAGAGTTAACATTCTAAAAAAGAATAGTTACTGTTCTTTTTAAATGAGTTCATTTTATAAGTTGTAATTTTTTTTTTATTAAAGTTTTACTTCAAACAAACAGTAGTAGAACTATAAGAAGAATTTCCTACTTCAGCCCTTCACCAGTATCTACACTCGTGTTGGACACGAGCAAACTCTGTCAGGGTTCAGCAGCGTGCTATTCACACAGTACCGGTATTCAACTGCAACTGGGCTGCCCATCTTCACTGATTACAAGGAGGAAAGAAAAACATAACTATCGGCTTACATAAATCAATGCACAGCCTATTTTGTGTGATGGCCACAGAAATGTCTTCAGTTTTTCTAAGCTACTACATAATTACTTGCAAAGCTTTATTTAAAAAAAAAGATAACATTGAAATACAATCATGAAGGACTAATGGGAAAACACAAAACTAATTTCTTGTATAATTTTCCAAATTTTAGATTCAGAGCACATGTATTTCAAATGAGCAAAGTGTAGCCAACTGAAAAGATTCCAATGATTCGCATGTTCCTATAATACAGCCCTTCATTAAATAACCCATCCACAAGTGAAAAAAACACTTCCTTTTTCACATGCAATACATATAATATGCTCAATGTTCTCAGCTAACTAGGAAAGATTTACATTTCCATTCTGGTAGGTTAGTAGGTGTTTTTTGTTCCACAGAAAATAACTTTTTTATTTAAGCTTTCCCTCTATGTGACAAATATTATAGTCTGAGCAAGGAAGGAAAATAAAGCAAAGGAAATAAAATAAAAAATAGTTTCCACACATCACGAGATTGTAGGAAGAGCTAGTGATCCATTAAGCTTACAGTCCTAAAACATATATGCTGCTGCAGTATGAACTTTATAAGTGCAGAAGTCACTCCACAACTTTTACTTTAAGTATATAAAATATAGAAAAGTACATTTTTAATTTGCTATACGGAAGGCAGGCAGACTTGCTGTAGAAGCATATAAGACTTTTGCTTAGGCCATATTATAAAAATCTGTCCATCCATTCATTACCTTCCTCTCTTCATGCTCCCTCTCTTGGAGTCTATGGATCATATTGTTGGAAGCTTGCACTGAAACAACAAATTGCAGTAGATCAGTCTGCTGTTCTAAATCAAAAAGAATCTTGCCTGAAAGGGACTTAAAACACATAAGGCTGTTGCACATCCAATATTGTATGTCATTGTCTCACTTACCTCTGCACAAAAAAAAAAAAAAAGGTTTGTCAGTACTTGCAGAAAACGCTTTACATTGCTAACTGTATGTAGGCATATCGCTGACTTCAACCCTTGTGTGTTCTAGAAGCCTGAATGAGAAAGGCAGCCAAGTCCTCTTGTGCCCGTATTCCTTAATGTTGCTGACAAGCTGGAGTGCATTACTCAGCACCTCAGAAGAAAAACTCGCAAGTCAGTACGTAGAAACAGATGACCAGGCACGATGTTTTAAGTTCTTTCTTCGTTTCTTGTTTTTCCTCACCAAATATAAGACGTGAATTAGTAAAAACAATCTGCACTGAGAATATCCTTATGCTGGAACCAGCCTCTTCTATCCTGAGACTAAGTCTAAGAAAACTTACCAATGGAAACAGGAACTGTATTCCTACGTAGTTTTTCCCCCCTAACTCATTAAGTAATTAATGCAGAATTAAATTAACTAATTTCTCCAAAGCAATCATTTCTCTCACTAACACAGCCTAGTACTGAGGAATATGTTACTCATTTATCTTCACCTTAAAGCCATGTTAGCTGGTGACTTCTCACACCAGGTGGAAGGCTTCTGCCCCCCAAAGGACCTTCAGTTACAGAATAGGTTCACTGCCCTTGGAGCTGAAGAGGAGCTGGGAGTGGCATGAAATGGAGCATCTCTGGTGGCTAAGCTTGAGCCACTCGGGCCCACTACAACCAAGCAGCAAGTGACAGTGGTGGCAGACTCCCTGCTGCAGGCAACAGAGGCCCCCCACTTGCTGATCTGATTTGTCATCTAGGGAGGTTTGCTGCTTGCTGGGGGCTCACGCTTGGGATGTTGTGAAGAGGCTACCAAGGCTCAACTGTCCCTTGGACTATTACCCTCTGCTGCTCTTCCATGCAGACACCAGTGACAGTGCAGGGGTGAGCCCAGAAGTATCAAGCATGACTACAGGAGTCTGGGGACAGTGGTCAATGGCAGGGGAATTCTGGTTGTGTTCTCCTAGACTTACAGGGAAAGCTCTCAAGCCTGTTCTGGGGATAACAGTAGACTTGGGCACCTCTCTGAAATGCCTCTACACTAACGCATGCAGCATGAGGAACAAACAGCAGTCTGAAGACTGTGTGCAGGGCTACGACTTCACTGGGATCACAGAGGCACGTGACACATGATGGCAGTGCTGCAATGGATGGGTACAGGTTCTTCAGAAGGACAGGATGGAAAGGCAAGGAGGGGAAGTTGCCCTTTATGTGAGTGAGCAGCTGGAATGAATGGAGTTCTGCCCTGGGATGGGTCAGGAGCCAGCCAAGAGCTTCGCTTTCAAGGATCACTTCCTCCAAGCCCACAGACAGGTCCATCACAATAAGTAGGAAATCAGGCAAAGGTGGCAGGAGGCTTGCATGGATGAGCAAGTTGCTCCTAACTGAATTCAGACATAAAATGGAAGTGTATAGGCGGTGGAATCAGGGGCAGGTGGCCCAAGAAGAGTATGGAGTTGCTGACTGATCTTGCAGGGACACGGTTAGGAAAGCCAAGGCCGATCTGGAGTTGAATCTGACGAGGGATGTGGAGTGCAACAAGAAAGGATTCTAAAAGGACACAAACAGAAAAAAGGAAAACTAGGGAAAATGCAAGCCCTCTGCTGAACGAGGCAGGGGACCTGGTGACAAAGAACATGGAAAAGGCCAAGGTACTCAATGCCTTCTTTGCCTTAGTTTTCACGAGTAAGACCAGCCTTCAGGAATCCCAGGCCCCTGAAACCAGAGGGAAAGTCTGGAACAAGAAAGACTTACCCTCACTGGAGGAAGACCAGGTTGATCAAATGGGAAGTAAGTCCATGGGGCATGACAGGCTGCATCCAGGAGTGCTGAGAGCTGGCTGATGTCACTGCGAGACCACTCTCTATCTTTGAAAAGTCATTTCTACTGCGAGAGATTCCTGAAGACTGGAAGAGAGCAAATACCACTCCTATCTTCGAGAAGAAAGATCCGAAGAACTACTGGCCAGGCAGTCTCACCTCAATCCAAGGAAAGGTGACGGCAAAAACCCTCCTGGAGGCATTTCCAAACATATAAAGGACAAGAAGGTGACTGGGAGCAGTCAGCATAGATTTACAAAATGGGAATCATACTTAACCAACCTGACAGCCTTCTAAAATGCAACAAACTGGTTTGCTGGATGAGGAGAGAGCAGTTGATGTTGTTTACCTCAACTTCGGTAATGCTTTTGACACTGTCTCCCATAACTTCCTCATAGATAAGTTAACAAAGAACGGGTTAGATGAGTGGACAGTGAGGTGGATTGAAAACTGGCTGAATGGCCAGGCCTAGAGGCTGTGATCAGCAGTACAAAGTTGAGTTGGAGGCAAGTCACTAGTGGTATACTCCAGGGGTCAACACTGCGGTCAATACTGTTTAACATATTCATCAGTGACCCAGATGCTGGAGCAGAGTGTACCCTCAACAAGCTTGCAGATGATACAAAACTGGAAGGAGTGGCTGATAGACAATATGGTTGTGCTGCCGTTCAGAGGGACCTCGACAGGCTGGAGAATTGGGCTGAGGTGAATCTCAAAGTTCAACAAGGGGAAAATGACAAGTCCTGCATCTGGGATGGAATAACGATCAGCCTGAAGAAAAGGAGTTTCAGAGGAGACCTTAGCAGTGTGAATAAATATCTGATGGAAGGGAATGAAGTTGAGGGAGCCAGAATCTCCTCTGTAGAAACACATCAGATACTCTATAAAAACATAAGAAAACACCTTTTTCCTCAGATGGTGGTTAAACACTGGAACAGCTTGCCCAGAGATGTTGTGGAGTCTCCATCTGTAGAGATATTCAAAACCCAACTGGACACAGCCCTGGGCAGCCTGCTCTAACCCACTTGAGCAAGGAAGTTGGACAAAAATGACTTCCAGAGGTCCCTTGCAACCTCAACCAGTCTGTGCTTCTACTACTAACAATGTAGTGTGCAGATAAAAATTAGAGAGTGGGGGAGTAATATCAAAAGTTCATTCAATTTAGAAGATATTAGAACATACGCCTTATGTGCATGACTAAATGATAAGTTTCAAATATTTTCCTGCAACCTTGTTATATGTATAGCATCATTACCATTTGTTATTCTACATATTCCAGATGCCATATAAGTAAGCTACATGAAGTTAAATGTTTACAACAATCTGTACATAAAATGCAAAAGCCACACTGATATGTTTCAACAGCATAAATTGGGTAGCTAAAGCTTTATAGCCACAGTCCTTTAGAATATCTTGTTGAGAAGCTATCTAACTGAATGAGCAAGGAAAAAAATGCTGAAAAAATATTATAACAAATTTTAAACTTCCTTCTAAAAATCTAAGCAATAAAAGGTATATTAAATGTTTATAACTTTGAAACTAGGATTAGCATGCAAGAATTATCACTACTACCACATTTGTGACTACTACTACTAATAATAGCACATTTCATATCTATATACCAGCAAGTTTTGCTTTAAACTAAGGGAGGAGTCAGTATTATGCTTTCCCATGGAAAAATTTAGAAACTTGAAGGTCATACCACAACGGGTTTGCAACAAACCAAAAAATTGAAATTTTGTCTATGGCGTTAGCCAACATGGAGCAAACACTATCCTGCTTTTAAGTGAATAGCAAAAGATTGACCTGAAATAGCTTTGACTGAAGTCAACCAAAAATTTGAATGTAATCTTAGCAATCTTTAGTTGGCTGGACCAATAAATAGCAAAAAAATGTCCCTGTTATTTCCCTTTTAAAATTTCAGAGAAATGAGAACAAAGCATGTAAGTGGTAGAAAGTTTACCTAAGGATGGTAATCTTTCCACAAATCATATTTTGAATCCAAACTATTTACATTATTCCTCAAAATGATGCAACAAGGGAAATAAGAAGCAACTTGCTTACATCTCTTGAGTACTTCATTCAGATTGTCATGCATTGACTGCTCACACTTAGGAAGAATGTTTTCATTTGCTTCAAAGATGGTGTTCTTTAGATTTTCAAGTACTCGTAGTTCTCGGAGGCCACGTTTTTCCTGCCAGAAGAATTGAAAGACAGTGAGTGGCTAACAAGAAATCCCACTTTCCAAAATAAGATGGTTTCCCAATTGATAAACTAATAGCTTTTATCTCAAAGATTGTACCATTGCTTACTAAAGCGTTTCTCTGCTTATTTAACGCAATTGTTGCAATAAGTTTTGTGGGGGAAAAAAAAAAAGAAAAAGAATGCTCCATTCTTCACACTAAATAAAATACAGGAATACCCTGAATGACACGTGTGGCCCTTGCGAGAAAAGTAGTAATTACTAATAAAAAACATTGTGCGAAAAAAATTTGCTTTCATAATTTACAGCATATCAAAAACAGAGAAACTGAGCTTGAAAACACTGCATTTTTCTAACTCATTTGTTCCAGAGAAATAACATTGCAGTGATTCTGCTTTCTTGATGTCTGACCTGACAGATTTAGTATTAGATTTAGTATCAGGGCTAAAAACAGTGCAAATAAAATTGTTTTTACTGAAGCAAGGCAATGAAGACTAAAAGATAGCAGAATACAGCTGACGGAAGAGGTAGCCATTCTGTCTCACTGCTGACCACGATTAATTACAAGAACAAGCTCCTACTTTATCGTTTACATTTATAAATGACCTAATTTTTTGAAGCCACAGCACTACTTCCACTCTGAATTTCACCTGTACTTTTCATGAGGCAATGAAAAGGATTCTGGGATCTGTTCCAGCCTGTCCCCCACCTAACATTTCCCCCCCTTCTTCAGAGTTGTTAGGCAGGGTAGCACAGAAGCATGCCTGTACTCAAAGCTGCTGATCAAAAAGCAATTCTAAACAATCAAAAATACTGCATCACATGAAGTAGATAACTGGATCAGCAAGACCATTCTAAAACTTCAGAAACAGAAGCAGAGACAAGTAAAGTAGCTTAATTAAACAGGCACCAGACTTCTTGAATTCAAACCTACATTCTTTACACACTAGGTGCTGATCATTGAACGAAAAAGCATTTGTTCAACTACAATCAAAAAATATCTGACATCTCACAGTTAGAAACAAGTGCAATTTTTAGAAGAAATTTGAAACTGCAAAAACATAACTAATCCTCTGCTATGCTATTTTTCCCAAAAAGTATAAACAAGAAATTAAATTTCAAGCAAAGATCGAAAAATACATGAAATTTGTATACGAAATAGAACAAAACTTCAGGTGCAATGAGAGAAATAGATTAATTCAGTTATGATTGGGTTTGAAAATTTCCTTCCTATGAAAAGACACAAAACTATTTACTGCATCATATAATCTCCATATAAGCTACAATCTTGGGGGGGGGGGGGGGGGAAGTAATTTTTTTAAAAAAAATCTTCTCTGCAGACAAGAAGTTTGAAGCACAACTATATTTCCAGGATTAATTTTACATCTGACATTCTTTAAGAATAAGAGTCTACTCTTACAAATAGCTTTTTGTTGACACAAGATTCTACTTTTCTAAACTTCTGCTGCCATCTTGTGGAAACTGCATCAACACCTTCAAAGCAAAGCTGTATATAAAAACAACTTTTACACCTTTTAGCTCTATTTGCAGACAATCAGGTAACATTCATTCCATTTTTAATGATTTTCTCACTTGGCATAACGTGCTCCTCTTCTCTTCCAGTAATATTACTTTCCTTCATGGAACAAAAATTAAAGCAAAATTAAAATACAACTGTGCTAGCCGAATCCATCAAAGCACAAACCAGTTCCTTTATCAGATGTAATCCTATACCTGCCAACAGCATTTTCCTTGAACCTAAGAGACTTCTCTAAGATAGTGAGACTACATCATTCTCCTACATTGATATTCATACCAGTCTTTTGCAGGGAATAATATTTATGTCCCATTCAAAACTTTTAAGCAGACACCTAAATTACTGCCCTGTTTACTGCATATGCAAACATATTACATGTTCGTTAATCATTTTGGGCAAGAAATGCATGTCAAATATTTCTGAAGAAAACTACATATGTATTCTAATCTCTAAAAAGATGCTAAAATTGTGTGAAGTCTCAGACTCGTTAAGGTTACCGCGCCCAGTAAGATACAGATACTTACTTCAAATTCTTTGACAAAGTAACGTATTTCTCCCTGAATTACTGGTCTGTGATCCAGTAGTCTTGAATAGATTTCCCCAACATCTAGAAGATTAATGGCAGTCAGTTTTTCTCTCACACTCCATACTTGGCTACGCAACACGAGGTAGCACACCATACATAAATGCAAGAGGCACTACTGCTCCCCAAATACATACAAAATCAAAAGAACACCAGAATAAAATTTGTTGGCTGCCCTATCCCAAGGACTGCGTTTTGTGCTTCCCGGGAAACTCAACGACAGCGGCACGGTCTCCAAATACCCCAAACCCCGGCCCGGCTGCTGCCGCCCTCACGTCCCCCCCCCGGGAGCGGCCTCAGCGAGGCCCGACCCCCGCCTACCCTTTATGATGGGCTGAAGCAGGGCCCCGGCCGCCAGCGCTTCCCGCTTCCTGTCGCCGGGCAGCGGCAGGGGCAGGGGCAGCGGCAGGGCCGCCCCGCTCCGGCCGGGGGACGCGGGGCCTCCCCCGCTCATGG
>VXAA01001094.1:477162-504666 GCA_013399115.1 Anseranas semipalmata
CCGTTGCTGCGGCAACCGCGATGGCGGCGCAGGGCGGTGCGGCCTGCCCGAGCCGGGGGGGCTGGAAGGCGGGAGGGCTGCCGGGCCAGGCCGCCGGGGAGGCCGCCTTGTGCCGCCGGGCACAAAGGGGTTCTGCGCGGAGGTTTTCTCAGCGGTGCCCCCGCGGGGTGCAAAAGCCAGAGCGCTGGTTTCTGTTGGCAACCGGCGCGGTTCTGAAAGCAAAATAAAACTGAACAGAAAGCCAGCGAAGCAGGGAGCGTTTGCTTGTTTTGAGAGATGAGGCATGAACCTGGATAATCAGTTTGCTTCTGACCAACCGCTGGAGTTTTAGTCTACTTTGTACATATAAAGAAAAGCAAAAGTGACTGAAAGTCCCTATACATTTTTTTTTTTTTTACCCATCAAGATATTTTCAGTATACTTCCCCTCCCGCCCTTATACATTACAATATATTAACTACAATTTTTTGTTGTTATCCTTGTTGTTTTGTACTATATATACTCAATAACTTTTGGAATAGCATGATCCTTGTTGACAGCATGATCCAATGTCCTTAAGTCATTGCATCTACCTATTTTTTTTTTTTTTTAAACATCCTTTTTATTTGCAATACTTACCACACTACTACGTGTCTTTATCTGGTAGATGAAGGAAGAACTGGACCATGAATTCTGCTAAAGCAGCTGCAACTTACAGTGTTCAGACTTGAAATACCTGAAAGGAGCCAGTTTAGCTGTAACAGTTACTATTGTATCAGTAGAGAACAGAAATAGTTTTTTTTTGTTGTTGTTGTTAGAATTTACTTCTGCTCACATTCTACTCTGAGTAGCATTTACAAGTAGGAGCAATTGCCTGACTGAGAAAAAAAAAAAAAGACTTTTTGCTTTGTTTGATGCGTGAAGCTACTACAATAAACAAAAAAAGATCCCATTATTCAATTCTGTATCCCATCATCAAAGCTCAGAAACTGCCCACTGAAAAAACATATTTTTTTAATTTGAAAATACATAGAATCTTCTAAAGTCAGCCTTGAAAATGAGTGAACTAGTTTTGTTGAATCATTCTCCCCAAAATCTGTTATGCAATATGAGTAAAACCTGTTTAAATAATAAAACGAATCTTACATTGGGAAGTGTTGAATACTTCAACTAAAGTTATAATTAAATCCAGCATAAATATATAACTAAAATACTTTCTCACTCCTTCACTGTTACATAGTCTGTAAATATTACACATTAAATAGACAATAATTAGCAGAGATAAGAATCATTAAAAAATTCTGTTCCCTTTCACATACCTTTTTTTTTTTTTCCTCCTGAAGTAACCATCTCTTGCAAACTATAGATTAGTATTTAGATTTTTCCACTTGGATCTTAAGCGCTTCAGTACTTGACAATCACCAAGAGGTTACGTTAATGCTCATATTTTAACAATATGTGTAGCTGGCTTAATGGTCATTAATGATTAGGGGTAGAATTATTCAGACGTTGATTTTATCCCTCTCTAGTCTAGCTGCAACCCTCCCCAAGGGCTACTCTGTCCCTCAGACAGGTTATTTCACCCTCTGAGCCATATGCTGTCTTTTTATTTGCTAAGGAAGAAATCCATAGCTGAGGGGATTTATAACTACTGCATTTCTAAGAAAGATTTTTTTCCATCATGAATAATGTCAGGTTTGGAATTACAGGACTGCAACAAGGGCAAATCCTGTGACAGATAAGTGCCTCAGTTTCTAGGACTACTGTCCTGAAACTATTTCTCCTCTTTGTTTGAATACTGCTTTTTGTTGTTGTTAAGAACACGCTTTATTTGCTGCAGTTATTCCTGCTGTCTGTTTTTTTTTCTTTTTCCCTTGCTTACTCTCACTGCCCCGTCAAGCTTATTTTCAAAGCATATTTAAAAAAATTAAGGAGGACTTAAAGAGGTGATGACTATGAAAAGACAATACTTGTGGAGCTCCTAACCTGTCATTTTGCAGGAAGTAGTCATCAAGTCACAAAAATATGGAAACATCTATGGCTTGGAGCATGAAAATCAACATATGTAGTCATCATGTGTTTTTTGGAAGATAGACTAAACAAACTCTGTCACTTCTGCCTTGCACTGGAACCCGCTTTCTCTTTTAGGGATCACCGTGCCATTTCCCATTAGTGTTAGCAGTGCTCCAAATTGCAAAATCTTCAGATTAACGTGCCGAATCCTGTCATTTTTCCCACAGGCTGTCTGGCGATGATAATCCACTAAAGGATTGTTTCATCTGAGTGGCGGTGTCCAAGTCAAACGCTGGCAACAGGCAGGGAAACCCAAACCTGTTGAGGCAGACTTCTGCCGAGACGCGAGGAATTGGAGCGACAGCCCGTAGGGGCGGGAGGCGGGGGACACGCTCTGCCTGAGCAGGGCAAGTCCATGGGCTGCGCCTGTGATGGAAGACCGTGACCACGATCGTGATAGCTGGAAGTTTGTGGGCCATGATGCTGATCCTGGTCAGAGCAGGCCTGGGGCTGCGCTCTTTGGAGCGGTGCCTCGTCAGATTAGCTGCACGGCTACTGTATGTGATGCTCAACCTGGACAGACAGGCCTGCCAGGCAGAAACTGCTCAGGCAGATGATGCTGGGGAGGACAAAAATTACCCACCGCAAGACTAAGAAGACAGATGACACCCAGCAGGAACAGCAAGCCAAATCTGCAGAATCCACAATACAGCTGGCTAGCCCTAGGCTACCTGCCTCTTTGAAGTGGAAGAGACATCACCGACGAGCTGTCAAATTAGATCACCAGCCTGGAAACGCTGAAAGAGATTTAGCTCTTCCAACAGAGGATGGAAAGTTTAATAGACGAAAATCTTCCTAAAGGGGCCAAGGTAATGTGGGAGGGGAAGGGGAATCCTTAACATGCAACAACAATGAAAAATTACTAGCCTTCCTCCTGCCTGCACAAGGAAAGATGACTTTGGCTGCGTTATACGGCAGCAGGAATTACTGTAGTCACTACCAGCACTGGAAATGAGGGCGACGCCTGCAGGAACATGCACATAGCAGCAACAAGTAACCATTTCTACAAAATCAAATTCCCTCCTGAATCTATGATATCTCTGTATGTCACCCTAGAGCTGGGGTCTAAAGTACTATAAATCTAATATTCAAAATATTCAAGACATGCAGCAGAGGGATACAAAGACCCAGTCTGACTCCGAAAGCTCAGTGCAGCAGAGGCACATGATGGCAACTCCCCCTGCATTTCTTTTGCAATAATATTCATGCACAAAAAACGTGAGGAATGCAATTCAGTTTCAATAAATCAAGAACAAAAATTAAGATTACCAAGTGCACGTGCTCAGGTGTATGGTGAAAACGAAACCTGGTGTTTCCATTAGGGATCGTGCAGCAGCACGATCTAATTATAGATTCAAAGAAGAAATATCACTCTTTGGGGGAAAATATTAAATGTAATAATCCATTAAGCAGCTCCATCACTGCAATTATACATTGAAGTTAAAGACCATGAAACACACCAGAGATTAAAAGAAATAATTAAATTGAAAAACAAAAGGGAAAAAAAAAACAATAAATAGGTCCACAGAGCCCTCCTCCTAATTTCAACTCTAGCAATACAACAAAAATTCCTTAATAGGTTCTGTAAACATGCATAATTATAAAATCAATTTATGGTCATACCGAGGCAAATTTACTTGGAGAAAAATCATGATAATCTCTCTGTTCCCTGCTTCAGCATTCACACAGCAGACAAACCATAATTCAACTGCAGAGATGCAAACAGAAGAAGCTAGAGATCAGAGTATATAAACTAGACCTCTGAACACAAGAGTTCACACTGGATTTCTTGATAACAATTTTATAGGTTTATCTACTCCTTTATTTTTATTTCTCTCAGCTAATCCCTTGGTAAGTACCTTGTCCTATTCTTTTCCAAAGCCACAGCACTGAGAAGCAGTTTTGATCATCAATTGCTTTTTAACCAAGAGGAGAATAAAGATGCCCAAGTTCTAGATCAATCTTGGTCTGTGGTGTTACTCGAGTGTATTTTATTTCATGGACAGAACCATGTTAACACTTCAAAGTCACATTTTCATACAAAATAGCTAGTATACCTGAGTGTTGTCTTTGAATTGCAAAGCACTCATGTCCATCTTAAACCTTAGTCTCAGCTCCCTGCTACTAACCCAGGATCCACACCCATGCTGACGAGTCTAGATTACTCTTCCATCAGCTATAATTATAGTTAAAATAAACCACAATAACCTTTCTCTCTCTCTGTATGTGTATGAGAGATGGAAAGAGAAGCTGAAGAATTATTTTGTCAAGATACTCCAATGAGCTATGACACCTGTTGGGAAGTTTAGGATGTACCTTACAAAAATAAGTTTCCCATTGCTAGGGCTATGTTCTTCCAAAGTACCCGACACTAGTAAGCAATTCCTGGAAGAAGGGCTACTTCAGTTTGAAAATACTTAGAAGAGGGTTAGGTAGGTGGGCTATAGAGAAGGATTATAAGAGAAAAAAAGATTAAACGGATGTGAAAATACCACCTGTTACAGGCAAACAGCTAGGACATATCAGTGTCCAGGTGTTGTGCATTCTACCAAAGAATCGCTGGCAGTTCAATAGGTGCAGACCTCTTAAAAGCAACTGTCTACTAACAGTGGGCAGCGAAGAAAAGTAACAAAACTTGCTTGATTTGACTGTTCCAGCTGTTAACCAGAAGCGATACCTACATAACCTGTTTTCTACGTGGAAAACTGGGATGCCTACCTGCTACATAAACCACTGATGACACAAAAAAGAACTTAAAAAGAATGTTACACATTTAAGCTATTATCAAAGCTTTCTTTACAGTTTTGATGCTGTAAACCTTACATTTCAGTTCTTTCTGAATGCTCAGGTTTTCTTAGTACCCTGGTCTAAACTGGAACTTGCTTTTTTGTTCAGTGTAACACAGACCCTCTTGAATTTCTCATTTCTACTCACTCTTCTTTAATCTTCCTATATTAAATCTGGATTTTTCTATAAATCCCTGTTGCCCAATTGTAAGTCTGTGCAAGAACCACCCCTAGAGACTTCTGAAGTCAAACTGAACTGACATCTCACTTGAAGTTACTCATACAAAGATGACTAAAAATCATCAGCACATTTCTAACATATCCAATGTAATACTTGAACATGTTCCAACCTGGCTTGTCTGCAAGCGATGGTCATCTTGGGTTGAAGGGGAAAAAGACAAGTCAAAGTGGTAAGTGTAAGGTTTCACTGAACACTTAAAATTATCATATTTATTTCACTGTCGAATTCTTCTTGCTGCTGAAAGGTTGTCATGCAGTACTATCTCACCATATGGCAACAACCTCAAGTCCTAGAGGCACATACTTAAAAGACCATAACATGTCAGGCCCCTTGAATAAATTAGATAGAACAATTATGCAAAATAATAATACTGCAATGATGAGATACATTAACAAATGAGTGTCACTGCTCATGAAATGCCATGAAAATAAATTCCACACATCACCGTGGCCATCATCATCATCAAACTGCAAAGCAACCAAAGTAAAACAACATCACAGTATTTACTGTGCCCTTCAGCAACTGAAATTTTCAGAAAGGAGAAGGGGTTGCAAGGGAAGAAAGTCACTTTTACTAATATTCAATGAAAGTATAACAAACAGAAGATACAGAAACAGAGAAGTGGGCATTAAAAAAACAAACAAACAAACAAAAAAACAAACAGCGGG
The DNA here is from genome assembly GCA_013399115.1 of Anseranas semipalmata. NCBI lineage: Eukaryota > Metazoa > Chordata > Aves > Anseriformes > Anseranatidae > Anseranas > Anseranas semipalmata. Next base: position 482,909 of record VXAA01001094.1, read on the forward strand.
TTATTTACCCATGTACTCTTTGAACAGACCATCAGCATTTTTTTGACAGAGCTGAAGTACACTGTATCTCATCTGTAAATAATATAAGGTTTCATCTTTAAAAACATACCTCATACAATCCCAGGCTGAAGTACATTTTTATACTGACTTTTCATTAGTTTTATTATATATTTAGTTGTGCTTAATGATCAAAAGGTATTAGACACAAAGGGGAAGGGTGGAAGAAATCAATACCATCTGGTTTTCCCAGTCTTCTCTCTGAAGCAGCCTCAATTCATCCTTCTTTGCTTTTAACCCTCTACGCCTCTTAACAACAACTCTATGTAGGGAAGGAAAAATTGAAATGCTCAAGTTAACATTGTGACAATGACCAAATGCCTTTTAGATGGTATAAATTTTACTAATCCCTTCTAAACTTTTCATATTATCTGATTTTTTTTTCTTCCTTCTCAAATTTCAGCAGCAATCAACACTTCTGTTCTACACCAGAGAAAATAAAACTGGCACAAGAGGCTAGGGGATACCGGAGCAATAGCATGTAGCCACCTTGAGAAATCCTGTCACTTGGAAACAGCAGCTGTTTGGGATACAACTAACAAAACCCACCACATACTCTGTAGCATCATTCCTACAAAACTTGTCTGAAAAGATGACCATATTGCTTCCAACAATAATTTTAGCTCTGGTTCCATGTTAATATTCATAAGCTGCAACATAAACTGACGGGTCATAGCATCATAGTCAGCTTTTTGTACATTTCCTAATATCCAAGGATGAAGGCTTGCACATACACTTTACAAAACTTAAACCATTCTCATTTTGAAAAAGAGCATATAGAAAAACAAGTACTCTTAGATGAATGTTAGACTTCCCCAAATTCTCACCAAAGGAACTGATGAGTCCCATGCATGCTCCCCTTAAGAAACAGAAAATGGTTCATTATAGTAGAATTTAGAAGTTTTTCCCTCCTCTTTTTCTTAAATCTCATTGTTATTTGCTTCCAGTTGGGAGAAAAAAAAAAAAAAAAACCAAAAACAACAAACAAGCTTGCTTATGTACATACTACTAGGTAACAATTATTTGAATGAACTGAGAATCAAGGGCACAAGTAATGACAGTAGAAACCTGAAGCCCGCAGGCAATAAACCATGAAAAGCTGAGTGTACGAAGCTTCTAATAACTGTGGCTTATTCCAGTGCACATGTTTGCACTAAAGCCTAATCCACAATCCTCAAACAGATCTTAATTATGAAGATTTCACTGAAAACTTAAGTATAGAAAACCTGCTTCTAAATAGCAAGGGACGAAAATAACTATCAACAGAAGAAACTGTAAAAGCTGAGAATTAAACTTCCTGGAAAGCAGTAAGAACCCTTTCAAACCGAACAAGACTATTTTTTAAGCAATATAAGACATTCGTAGAAGTAACACCGTGTGCCTGTAAACCCTCTAAAGAAGTTACGTATGTGTAGAAAATACTTGTAAGAGAGCCTGCAATTGCCCAGGTTAAGCTTACTTGTGCAGTTTTCTTCTGTCCTCATGTGTTAGGATATATTTTATTTATCTCATTACCTACCTACTTGTGTCTTAAAACCTTGCATCGTTCAAATATCTTTCTCTCTACCTTACTGTGTGGGAGGCTCTCAAAGTAGCACACAAACTAAGACAAAAGAATGTACACCAGTCACTGCATACTAGTCACAGAAGGTGTTTGCTGAACACTGTCATAGAAACCAACGTACAAGTTTATTGATTAATCAAAATACTTTTGTATTTTTTTCAGTGCTTTAAAAGAAATGTTAACTGAATTGTGGAGAATGTATCTACCCAATGCAGATGCATACCTTAGAGCATTGTTAGCTTTTTAAAATTCATTAAGAAAAAAAGACCATGTTCTACAGTGCAACGACCCATCAAATGTTTGATTCAACAATAGTGTCCTTGGTTTTACAATGAACTTTTAAAAACTGAAAATGAACTTGGCAGACTAGTTCATTATTACATAAGACCCCCCCCCCCTTTTTAGGATCTTGAAATTTGCAATTTTACTTATGTAGACATAGCATATGAAGCAAGACACATGCAAAATCTTGAAGAATGCTAGTTTGAAATAAAATGCTTCCAGAGTCTAAATTGAAGTCCATGTATCATAAAATGAAGTAGCAAGTGAACTAAGCTTTACATGCTTTTTTTTTTTTTTTAAACAAACTAAAAAGGTTCACAGCCAAATCGAGACTACAGTTTCAAAATAATTTATTCGGTCACTTAAATACTTTGTACCATTTTCATGTTCCCTTTTTCACATCCTTGGCACACAATATAGCTCTCAACTTTTACAAAACTAGTGTAAACATTTATGGAAAAATAAAATGGAAAAAAAGGGGGACATATGCAGAAATTCAATAAATAGTACAAGGAGTGAATAATCAAAGGAAAATAAGTAATTCTTTCCTACAAAGGCCATGTAGTTACAGTTGAATGTTTAATTGAAATAATATTTCATTTTTAAAAAATAGTGAATTAAAACTCAATTTCCGTCTTTCTGCCATTGTTGCATTTAATCAGATACATGATACAATTCTTTAACTAGTTCAAATTCTTGAACAAGCAACAGCAATTCAATGCAGCTATTATTTGAGGAATTGCCAGTTTTGGTTCACATATATAAGGTTACAAACCAGTATTTGTAAGTTAGTGGTTTTGGACAGTATAGTTTCTAGACTCCCAAACGCCATTCCAACATGACATTAAATTTTTCCTTAATGAGCATTAGTATATAATCTGTTCTTGATAAAGATGACATTAGACAGATGTTGTCGGACACCTGGATAATGTTGAATGTGGTTGAACCAGCGAGACACGTTAAGGTACTTCTCCTTTTCTTGCACTGTGAGGTCCACCTGCGTGGGGAAGAAACACAAGGTACCAATAAATTGCATCATTAGTATCATAACGTGGGGTAAGGCAAAGTAAGTATATAGTTTTACAGCTGATTTCAACTCACACAGAGTTGTTACTGTCCAGCAGCGGAACCTCCTTAATACCTTACTTTCACAGATAAAAATTCACAGCCTAAATTATGTATTCACTTTTTATTTACTCAAATGAACAGATCTGGAGGGTGGAATATACATTTGTATGTTATACTTAGGGGCGGGGAGAAGGGTGTTAGCTTGCTTGAATTTAACACACCTATCTATTCATGGTTAGCATATACTATCAAGGGGCAGGGAAGAGTTCCTCCACACGCACAAGTCTTGCACACTCCTCTAATCCAGCGCACAGTCTTGCTTCACAGGCCGGTGTGAGGTGTACTAAAAGTGCAGGAATAAGTTCCTTCAGGCCATTTCAGACTGGATAGTAAAATTGACTGTTTTCCATTTTGATCAGTAGTCATACAATAGTTACAAAGAAACATCACAGCATAGGACTTAACTGTTCAAATGTGCTAGCTTACATTATTTGAATCATGTCATTGCTTTCTTAATTACTATGGTAAAACAAACCGGGAAAAAAATCTCTCCATGCTTCATGAAAGTATTTAAGATGCTATCATTTACTCCTATAGTTAAGTTCTGCTGTTCCAAGAGTTTCGAAGTCAACATCAGTCATTTGTTTAGTTTAACCTTGACCTAAACAGACACAAGAGCAGCCAGGGAGAAGCTTCCAACTATTATATACCTACTGCAACAGCTCCTTGCCGCAGCAATGGTGGGTAAGGTTAATGAAGAGCTTCCAGTCTACCTCTACTTTTACCATAGGACTGGATCAGACAAAGTCATCTGTGATTACACGTCAACTATACCTTTCAAAGTCTTCTAAATTAAAGTCAGCAACATCCTTAAATGTTATCTATGAAGTCTTTTATTACTCCAGTCTCTTTCAAGCCAGCAGCAATACTGTATCACCTGTACTACCTTTCCTTGGTAACCAATTCTACATCTTCATTCCTCTGGAACAAATTTAGTGTATCAATTTAGACAGTAACCTGCTTCCTCATGTTAACCTACTAAAGAAACTAGTTAGAAATGGGGTAAGCCTCAAAACAAACTGCAAAAACCATCAGGAACAAAACATGATCTTCATGAGAACTACCCTATCTTATCTCCCTAACGTCTAACCCATGCCGTACAGGATTCATCTCACTTCAGTCAGCCATCAAGCTTCACTGGTTCATCTTGACAACACCTGCAGTCAACAAGAAGGGGGCACACCTGTAGAAGATAGTCTTAACAGACAAATCACTAGCTAGACATGCCTACTTTTTCATGTTTAGACTTCTAAAGCTAAGCAAGGTTAATCCTCTCCTCAAAAACTAAACAGATGGCATACTCCTTGTGCCTTGTTCTACAAACACCAGATTTCATGGATAATGCAGGTTCATTGCCAATCTGATTGTGGCCACAAGACAGCTGGAAACAAGTGTGTTTGAACAAACTTTAACTACAAGAAAAGCTATATGAACTCATTTACTCAGCTGCAGGAATGAAAAGCTGGTGTTCAGAACTAAGCCTCATGGTGAATTTCACCTTGTGACAAACCAGCCTTTTGGACTTTAAGAGTTGGCTATAACATCCACTGCTTCACCTTACTGTTCTCTCACACAGGCCAGCACTTGTCTTAGAATTGGGAAGCTTTAAACAAACAGAGGTTAAAAAAAACATAAGGATATATACTACAAGTTGAACTGGCTGTAGGAAGACCAAGGAAAAAGAATTTTGAAGAATTACAGGAAGGAATTCTAAATCAGTGCCACCTAACATTCCATTCTGTAAGAGTCAAGCTATATTAGCAGTAGAGTTAAAAGCACACAGTAACTGCAGCAAAAACTGAGAAGTGGGGATCTTGCAGCTGCTCCCCAAACCAAGTTGCTCTTCTTCCTACAGAACTCACTTGCCAGAATACAAGCATACTGCTGCACATTATTTCCACAAAAACACTCTGCGGTTTTGAACTGTTAGGAACCCCAGTTCAGGCAGTGTGAGAAAAGCTGCTGAATCCTCCTCTTCGCTGCTGGCATGAAATGTAGACACTATTCCTACAGCTGTATATAGGCTGATAGAAGTGCACAGACAAATCAATTAAAGCACAGCCACATATTATTTTTGCAGGGCTAGAAACTTAACATGGCTAATCAGCATTAGTCAAGTGGAAAAGAACAACAATGATAAGAGGAAAAACTCCAAAGTTTCTAGAAACACTACAAACAAAAGGAAGTGGAAGCTATTAAAATGTAACACTGAGTGCTTTTTTTTTTTTTTAAATTAAAATACTTCATAAACTGCCTGAGGTTCCTCAAGCATAATATATTCAGGTCAGAAAAAACATGCTGTACCATTTAGGGGAAGATGCTTTTGATCACATGCAGGTTTTTTTTTTTTTTTTTTTTTTTTATAATTAATGGCAGTTTGAAGCTGGTGCTTGGTATGAAGCTGTAGAATCACTTACAAGACAACACAGAGCATGTGAAGAACACCACACACCCTAAAGGCCATCTAAAATTACTGAAAACAAGGAAAAGTATTAGAGTATGAACAGGTACTAAAAATACTGTAACCAACTTCAGTGATTATTGTACACTGACAGAATTACAACACCCTTTTTCCAACATCTTTAGTGAGTAAGCACTTGGTTATGAAAATGCTGAACTGAACTTCAGATTTTGCAGTAGATACAGCATTTCTTCTCCCCTTAATTTTATATTGACAATTCTCAATTTACAATTTCAATTTTTTGAATTACAATTAATTTTAATTACAATAACATTACAAATTACCATCTCAAAAATACATTTCTCCCATGTAAATCAAAATTAAGGTCTAGAAAATTAGTCCTCTTCCATTCTGTTAGTATAAAACATCTGAAGAGCAAAGCAGACAATACTGTAATAACAAAGCTCTTCTTTGTACTCTAGGCAGAACAAGATATTTTTGCTTATTTACATAATGTACTCCATTAGTGAAATATATTAAAAAGCACTCTGTGGCATGCTCTACTTTTTACTCAGAACATAACTCTTAGGTTAATTGTTTAGAGATCACTTCCACGGCATTTTTACAACATTTTGTTAGATGGGTATTTTCTATTCTTCCTCATTAAATTAGACAATTCCCCCAAGTTAAGAAAGGCTGCTATTCTGCTGATAAAATAATTATTTGCTATTAAAGCAATTATTTCAATAGCAAAGAAGCAGACACTCAACTTGATGATTTTTTTTTTAAATTATGGAAAAAAAAAAAAAGTCTTAGTCTTCCACCACAAAGCTCATGAAGGATAACGAAGGTGGTCATCACACAATGCAACCAGAAGAGTTTCTAGAAGGGCTATAAATACACAAGCTTTAATTATATTTGCTTTCAGTAGCACTTGGGATGCAGGCATAAATTCCCATGCCAATACCCTACATGTGCATGGGAAGTCTAAAAATACCTGTGTATGTCTAAAGCTCTTCAGCATCAGGAGAAGGATAGATACTATCTCTTTTTTTAATTTAGCCTTCGGATATAGGGGTGGGAGTGAGGGTGGGAAACAACTGCTGAATGCTGCGTTTTGTAAGATACATACACTTTCACATGGTTTTGAAACATTTTCTGCTGTTAAAGAAACACGTTAAGAATTAAGAACACTTTAAAGTAAAGCTACTCTTTTTTTTTTTTTTTTTAATTTAGCCCAAGAATCACTCCTAGTACCATTCTTTAGAAGGAAAGCCTGTTATTCCAGTACTAAGATAAGCCGTATATCAAAGAATATTGAAAAAAGTCATGGCAATCTGTTTATTACTGAAAATGTTCAATTATGAAAAAACAGGAAAATAAAATACAACCATATTCTCATTAGAGTTCAGTATTAGTAGTTCTGACCTGAGAAGAACTTAATTTTTGTAACAGATTGCACTTGATTTGACCCCAAAATTTTGACTGAGGCTTCTTCTATTTGTAGATATAAATTTCACCCATAAGTTATTTTCCATCACTTAAAAGAAATTTTCAATTCGGACATATAGACTTGAGACTACTACTTCGGTTCTGACGCAATTTACAAAGTATAAAAATCAGATCGACCTTTGTATTGATTATTTCTCAAATATTTTCAAACAGTACTTTATAAATTTAGTTCTATTTATGAATGAAAACAGGGAAAATTAAAAAATATTAGCTCTGATATGAAAACAAGTTCATTACCACAGGGGGAATTTAATGCTTACTGATCGCCCGAGTTATCCTCAAGCAATGCTTACAAATTCATGTTCTCTCTCTAATCCATGCTTTAACCTAGCAGAACTTCATTGTTCATCATAACCATAACCATATATATTTCAGTGATCAAAATGTCTGAAGACAACAATATTTATATCAGACACATGGAGATGTGGAATTACACATGACAGTGTAAGTCACACCAACTTGAAAAGGTGCATTTAGGCAGCTAGCATTACACTTTTTGGGTATTTATGACCTATATTGTGATGCAGAACAACAATGTACACAATTTATTTACTGCCTCATCAAGTGTATATTTCTAGTTAATAGACTGAAATTTTTTCTACTAGCCTGGCATGAAGCCCAAAACGCTACCTGTGAATACCATCATGTATTAAAATACTAATTCCTTTGCCACAGTATGGATTTTTAAACGTGTCACTATTGTGCTTATTAAGATAATTAGAAGAGAGAGGAAGAACAAATGAAAAGCATGCAACTGCAAAATTAAGAGTTGCTGTTGGTCTATTTGAACTACTAATCAGTTTGTCTACTGAACAGTCTGGTTAATGAAGAATCAGGTTCCAGAACCCCACCTGGATAATTGGGTGTGCAAAGCAAAGGGGGGGAGGAATACAAAGATATATTATCTATACTCAGAAACACTAAGGAAGGAAGGTGAAAGTACAGGTGAAGAAGAGAGCAGTAATAGCGGGTGGTCTTAAAAACCTTTCCAGTGCAACGCGCATCAGAAGGTTTGAAAAGTTTTAATAATACTTGGCTCATTCGGCACAATTGTGGCATGTCACTAGTACTTACAGTATTCTATCAGTGATGTCTGTGTTAGCATGTAGTTGTTAGCCCATCAAAAGCAAACAGGTTAATCCTAAAGGCCATTATCAATAACATTTTCAGGTTCGTTTTCTAGACAACAACTGTGGGTCCCCTTCTCTCATCCTCCCCACCTCTTCTCTTGAAGAATTATAGGAAACCCTTACTGACATTTTGCACAAGGCTTAGCTGGAATAGTGGTGGATATGACAAACTGCTTCCCTGGACCACATCACATTAAAAGACAGAGCAGTTTTCCCCCTGCCTAAAGCTTGGGGCAGAGAAGCGGCTCTGAAAGTACTCTCTTCTGATTACAAGCGGGGGGAAAAAATACCTGTTCAAGGTCTTACCTCTATAGTTAAGTACTAACATTAATCGATTCTGAAACCTCAAAAATAGATGCAATTCTTAGCTAGCAGTTTCTAGATTTTCCTCTCTGTTTAGGATAGCAACCCCATTATTTGCCCTTTATACCTTTCCAAGTCAGAAAATTATCTTCCGCAAAAATCAACCATTTCAGAAACAGATGTTGTGCTATAAACTTGTCCCAAGTAGTGTCTGGATGGTTGCAGGCACCCAGGAGCACTAAGTCATTTGTTTTTACCATCTGTTCTATTTCCCAAAGCAATAACTTGTATCTTTTCTTCTTGATTAGGTGGTCTACTCTAGAGCAAACTAAATATAAAATATGCTCGACTTTCCCCTGCCTAAGATTTTTTTTAAAAAGGTCTTGTTTGAACTCATATTCTCTTACAGTATATAGTCATATTTTAAAGAATGTTTATACATCTATGTCTTCATATAATATGCGAAAGATAATCCGCTTCATATTCCAGTGAACACATCTATCCCTTACAGGAAAATATGATTTAAGTAAACTTCTCAATGTAATTAATTCTAAGTGACTTTAACGTGTTTTCAAAAGCTTCTGAAATGAAGCTTTCCTTCCCTCTCCTCAGCACTATCTTATTTGAACTTTAATTCCTGGACAGTCAAGAGATATATACATAAGATCTTTCTCATTTTTTGGCAATATTTCAATACCTGATCATTTCCAAACCTCCCCCCCCTTCAGACTCCCTTTTGAAGCACAGTGTTCTTGCACTCTTCTCCTAGTACTCGGCTTCTAATTGCATAAGCGAACAATTCAACCAGCTGACTGAATTCACTGATCAGACTCAGACATTTCATCAGTGGGACCTTTTTTCTCATTCACCCCCCACACCCCCATTTGCTAATGTAAAACTCACTGATTTTATCCTGTCCTTAGATTGCCACAGACATTTTGGTTTGGTTTATTTAGTAGTACTCACTCCAGAGAAGGGGCACTCATTTACAACCATCTTCCAGCCACCCAAATACAAGTAACTTTTGCATTTCATTTTCAAATTACCTCTTGGGGTTCAGAACTGAGGTGCAGCAACCTATAAGCACTTTGCAGTAAACCCCCAGCTACATAAGAAGAATCTCAACATCATTTCTATTCAGTACAACCTTTTTCCCCGCTAAGCACCAGCTTCCCCATGTTATTTTCATATTCTGTATGTTATCAAGCCTTATCACTAAGTCTTGAAACATGAACGACATTTCATTATGGCTGACATTATGCTTTCATCTTTCAGGAACTTGATTTATGTGCATCCTTCATAGAACAGAAGTGCTACTGGTGCTAACAGTTTTAGTACTTGAACAGATATGAGTCCCGATAGCTAGAAACAGAGGGACAGGTATCGTCCTTATGTTACATTACATACAGGAAACTGAAGTACTGAAGAATTGTCTGAATTGTACTGAATTATCTGAATACTACAAATAATACATTTATTTTCACAGAAACATAGCTAAACATTAAGGTAAAAAAATAAACACAGGCAAGTTGTATATGATGCTCTTTATAAGAAAGATCTCAATTTTTTTGTCCTGTAATTGTCATTGATCAATTCAGTAGGTCAACTTCTACAGCAATAAACTGCCCTTTAGATAAGCAATTATGATAGATGTATGTATAAAAGCAACACAAATAGCACTTACCATGACATGATGCAATCCGTAGTACATCAAAATATCTGCTAAGGTAAAGCTGTTTCCTGCAAGGTAGACTTTATCTTCAAGGTGTGTGTTAAGATCCTAAAAAGGAAAAAGTCATTATACTACTGTAATACTGACTTTGTAAGACAAAACATTAAGGCAATTGTTAAAAAAAAATAATTGAGAACTTCCTCTGGAGACCAGGTATTTAAATAAGTGCCAGCTTTAATTTAGCCAAACTCAGTAAAGGAGAAAAACACTAAAAGAAGAAAAATTTCTACAAAGTGTCAAGATACAACTTCAGTTATTGTTCCTTGACAGTGAGATTCCAACAAATTTAAGTGTTAGTCTCTAAACAAAGTGCTAGCCTGTTTGCTGCTGTCCCGTAATTTTTCATCATTCTCCTGTTTACTCACATCCACTCAAATTTTTGGAAATACAAGTATGATTTGTTTCACATATTAAGCTGAACCCATAGAAATACTTTCAACTGTCTTTTCCTGGCTTCAGATTACTGGCATTAAAAAATGCAAGAGTCTTGCATTTTCTTGACTAGCACATATGACTCATAAAAGCACCAGTGTTTCAAGGAAGTCCTCAAACTGTGTGTAAGAAGTGAGGGGAAACAAAAAGGGATGATGGGGTAGGAGACAAATAACGCGTTTCAAGCTCATGCCTGAAACTTGATACCCATCAGCTGGTACTATTTGACATCTGCTTTTATTAATATTGATATCAGTGCTAGCAACTCTTAATGACTGATACTGTCAACTCAGTCGCTACAAAAGTCCATATGAAGGAGCACTGCTTCAGCACTTTAAGATCATCTCTTAACAACTCTGTATCAGATGTTACAAGGATGGGTAGTAGAAAACTTCCATTTGGGTTCAATGAATAAATATTTCAATTCTGCATTACTGAAGGACCCCCTTTTATATGCAGTCATTCTCTGCCAGCCTTCCGTTTCCCTGAAGACTCACTGTTGGTCAACAGGCACATCAGCTGTCTTTACCTGCCCATAAGCAGTCTCTTCCTTTCCTCCACACCTTACCTACTTCTCATCCAAGTCACGCACCTTTGTGCCCCCTACTTCCCTCTAAAGAAGAAAATGTAACAGCAAGCAAAATTATTTACTTTAATCCTGAGGGTAAACTCCAGCATAAGCAAACTCTGGTTTTATTACATTCTTTTCTGAAGTGTAGGAAAACAGCCTCCCAGCTTTTCCTTGGATATAGAAATTCCCTGCTAATATTCCTCTGCTGGTTGGGAAAAAAAAAAACAAAACAAAAAACCAAACACCCAAGAAAACAAACAAACGAGCTTAAAGTAAGTGTACTCCTTTTTGTCCAGAGCACTCCTGCCAGTTTTCTTGGAACATTTTTTTCCTTCTGGAAACAGAGGTAAGCAGCTTAAACTTTTTTTTTTTTCCTCTCAAAATGTCCCTAAAATGACTTGTCAGTCTCAATTACAGCACATGTCATTTTAGGGGAATCCTTTGTTTTCCAAAAGAAGTCTGCGGCAAGGAAAAGGGGTTTATTCATTACTGAAAAGTTAAAAAAAATAAATCAGATTTAGCCTTAAGCATATTGCCAATTTTTGTGGTTCCATAATTCTACTGTCTCAAAAATATGGACATATGCTGTAGTGCATATGTTAAAAAAAACTAAAGCACTGACACTTTACTACATCTGACCTTGCGTTTTAATGTGGCAAATTTGACTCCATTATGCCACCTTACAATTTTCTTTGACAACAGCTTCATGAAAGGACTCCCATACTTCTCTAATATTTGAACATCCTAATGTCTGCTTTGATTTTCTTTTATTAGAGCAAATCAGTGAAAGATATTAACCCCTGCATAGTTAAAACTCTAAGGTCATCAGCCCCTGGCTATGTAGCTTGTTTTCCTTTACACTTGTTTGCTGCTTTCTTCATGTTAGTTAGGTTTCAAATTACTTTAAACATGTAACTACAGTTCCGCAGGATTTTATTCACAGAACACAAAGACAAATGCAACGTTAAGAAAGCGTTCACAAAAGAAAAATCAGTAAGCCAATATACTAGAAAGAAATTGTAAACTCATCTGTTCTGACACAAGTTCTCTGACCAGCATTTTTTCACTTTGATTAACTGGAAATGATAATGTATTATTGTGAAAAGTAATACCACTGAAATTATTTTTTTTCCCCTCTCCCCTGACCTTACCTCTTTTTCTTGGCTATACAATTAGGATTTTTATAAAGTAAACAGCTTGTTGGCTACGAAAGTACAATCAATGCAGTTATTTCACTGATCAAAATTCTGGATTTCTGCAAAGGAACTATGGCATGCTAACACTTAGTTTTATATATCTTCAAGAGATAGGCTGGTTTCAACATAGAAATATTGGTTTGCATAGCTGTTCGGGATGGGTTTAACACCATAAAAAGAGTAAATTTGCTCTTTGAGTATACTGCACAGTGTATTTGTATATACTCAGTATTTATCAATAAGAAAAAACTCAAAGCAAAGTAAGCCATTACAGTGTGAACTACTTATTCTAGTTCAAATTTTATCAAGTCAGTTAACTGAACAAATGGAGTTTGACAAATGTAGTTTAAGTCTTGGATAAATTAGCATTAGTTTGCAATTCTGTTTTTGAATATGTACATTACTCCAGAAGGGAGGAATAGGAAGATACTCCGATTTCATGCTATAAAAGTCAAGCTAATTCAGAAACATCACAGCACAGCTTTTTCCATGTGCACTAGGAACATTTAGTTAATCTTGCCTCACGGGTTATACTTCCCATAGATGATTATATTATTGGCTAATAGCCAACTGTGTTAAAATTCCTGAAAGTCAAGCTTTCTTAAGTGACCACGGTATTAAACTGCAACAGTCTTTGTGTCATGGAGAGATTAATGAAAATATGAATACAATACTATATTTGAATTTCCAGTACATTCTAGAAATTCACGTCTGTTAGCTGTTATTTATATCACTGCCTTTCATGTACTTAAAATCATACTTGAGTTGATTACGTACATACAATTTCGTATTAAATGACTGACGTAGTCTTGCAAGTTGCTTGTAGCTAAATGAACTTATGTTACAATCCCACAGCAAACCCCTTCTCAAATTTCAGACAGATATTTAAGGTATTACAGCAAACTGCAGTTATAATATGTATTGAACGACTGCAGCAATTCAAATTCCATTTTTGGGTATGGAGGGGGGAAGCAAGACGTTGCATTACTTATGGAATAACTGATGCATTTCAATTTGCTCGTTCTATGGAAAAAGATACAAGATGTACAGCTTGCACCTAGAGTGACAGCTCAACACATCCCATCCACAGCACACTTCTGGCTACCCCACAGTGTTACTTACTGTAGGTATGTAATACAATTGTCTGTGATCCATTTCATCTGTTAAGATGACTGAATCCCTTTCCACACACCACAAGTTGAGACATTGCCCGTCACTGCAGCTCAGGTAAGTAACAGTTGCTTCTTACACTGCCTCAATAGCTCACAACGCATCTAATCATACCCTAATTGTGTTTTTTAGATAATTTGTCCCTAAGAACGCACTGCTGGCGTACATACTTCCTTTACACAAAGAACCACATTATTTCAGTCAGCAATTTTCACAAGGTCACTTCCACCCTAAATGCCTTTACATGGCACCATGCAAAGACAAAGAGCTGAGCACCTCCGTGCCCCGGGGAAGCCTTGGGCCCTACAGAATCCAAGAAGAGGATTCTGTAGCCCTATCCAAGAAAGGCATAACTTCATGGCTGAGGCATAGCCTCATTTTTAATTCTAATGTAAGACACTTATTTAACAGAAACTATGGGCTAAACCTGGTCTGGAGGAATATGTTAATCATATTGCCTTTCCTGTGAAGGACAGAAGAAAAATAGCTCTATCAAAAAATGTTGCTCAAATAATCAAAATGCAATCTTTTATGCCTGTAAGCACACAACAATATCCTGGTGCTGTTAGAGAAGGGAGGAATGAAAACTGAGACACAACGTTTAAACAACACTGGCTGTACAAACTTGCCAAAGTGGTTAAGCATCCCATTTAGAAGTCTGTTGAAAAACAGCATACAAAAACTGTGGATTAACTCTATGGACAGAGTATGGAATGAATTAACCTACTTACATAGTGGTAGAAACAGTAATTTTTCAAACAAGCACATTAAACAATAGCAGAAGCTCTCTTATTTAGATTTCTAATTGAACTTCATGATTACAGCCAGATAGCACAGACCTAGCTGTAATCATGGAACATTTTTTGTATGAGATACAGAAAGTAGCACGCAAAACTTCTTGGTTATAATTATCCTTCAGAGAACAGAGTTAGACCAGAACTTTCGCCATTTTTGTGGAAGCTTTTCTGTGAAATACACTACAAGCTGCCAGTTATATTTTGGAAAGAAACTTCAACATCTGAATATCTAAAATTGGCAAAGCAGAGACATTCAAATCTCCCGAATAGAATTCATTAATATCCAAGCAGAAATTTGGTGGCATGAGAGTTTCTCAAAGGTTCTCAGTTCCTCCCAAGAGGAGCAGAAACCCTACAAGGTATCGAGAACAACAACTCAATAATTTAGAGATTGCTCCTGTTTCTTTTGTCCAGCACCAAAGCTCAAATCAGAATTGGACAAAAGTTCGAAAACACTGTCATCGACAGGTTCTGAACGATACAGCATTTGCTCTGAATAAATAAAAAAAATCCTTGTTGAGATGGTCTGACTACTTGACAATTGTCTTCATGCCAGGTGACAGCTTTAGTCAACAAGTCAGTAAGAACAGTTTAAGAACATTTTCTTAACATCAACAACAAAACTTTCCTGTTCAAATGAACAGACATTAACCTAGCTATTAACTGATGTTTCTCAGAACTACATCACCTCATTTAAGGGTTAAGCAGAGGCAGCCTGAAGTTTATAGCAGAAGCGACTGAACTGTTTTTGGCACAGCTTATTATAAATTGTGGCTCTAGGCTGCAACCGTCCCAAGGCTGCCATTGTGTATTCCAGACACGTTGTAAAACTACAATTTCAGACTTGCCTCCCTATTTTAGTGTTTCCCCCCCACCCCCCTTCTCCTTTCTTCCCCCTCCTCATACTCCCTTTTGGCATAGTATACTTTAATGGTAGGCTGCCTCTTGTTCTGATTAATGATGGTGGCAAGAGAACAAATTAAAAAAAAAAATTAATTGCTACACTATGAAATTATTAATGCTGGAACAATTCCACAGCAGTCCTGCATCAAGATAAACTCTGGCCGTTCAGCATCTGCTAAATAAAAAATCTGCAGGAAAAATTTAAAGTGGTATTTAGGATATATTTAAAGACAGTCAGCATAACTTCAGGGAGAATCTCTTCCTCAGTATGGAAGTTTTGTTTGAAAACAATTTATTTACATGTTTGTATTTCAGTACATAGTCTTTTCCACACTGCCAGTGCTGCTAAGGCTAAAAGTGAAAGGAAAAAAAAAAAGGTATCAGCTTCAGCATGACCCAAAAGCAGTTCCAGAAATACTCAAGTGTGTGATAACAAAGCAGGTATCATCACTTAAGCCATTCAGAGCAGATATTTTACCATAACACGACAAAAGCCTTGCTTTTTGTCTTTATATGACAAAATGGCAAAAAATGTAAATAAAGTTACTCTCATACAGTCTTCTCATGGTTTGTGACTAAACAGAAGGTGGCTTGTTCAAAGCCAAGAAAAATGACTGGAAATCTTTACATAATATCTGCTATACTTTTTTTTTTTTTAAATACAAATAGGAAGGGTCTGTCTACCAGGACAGGTATCTAGCTGACCAGCAACCGACAAGAATAACTGAAAGTTGAAGTGATTTTCTTTAATGGCTTTCTTCCCCTGCCTTTCTTTTATTTTTGTTAATTAGACAAAAGGCAAATCCTTGCAACATGTTAATTCATTTGTTTGGAAGATACCTAGCAGATTAGGAAGGTAATTTGCTACCAATGTGATGTTCTACACAGTTGGACTGTCTTCTACCAAATTAGAGAAGAAAAAAAAAAAAAAAAATCAAGGTTGAATGGGACCTCTGAGGGCCACCTAGTCATACCTCCTGCTCAAAGTACAGCTAAACTTGAAGTTAAATCCTAATTAGTCCAGGCCTCCTTCAGCCAAGTTCTTAAAGCCTCAAAGGATAGACAGAACTTTCAAGAGGTGTTTGTAGAGTAACCCTGTAACTGTAAAGGTTTTGAGAGCATCTACATGCAGAGGATGAGACCAATGATGTTACAAAAGAAGAAATGCAAACAAACTCATGCTTAACCAATGGAAGATATTCCACAGATAAAATGAGATCAATATACATCCCAGATAATCTGAGTTAAGCAAAAGAAATGGCTCTTTAGGGTGTTCACCAAGTCTGTCTCCGTACCAGGCATGATATTCCAAGCCCTCAAGATCAAGGAAGCTGTCACTTTGAGAAGAACAACAGACTACTAACAAGGTTTTGCTTTGCACCATTTAAAAGTAAATAAATAAAATCAAGATTTCCCTTGATTTTAAGTAACACGGTAAGTCATGTCTTGACTGCTGCTTCAGCAGTCTTTGGCTTGCCAAAATAAATTCTATATGACTCAGACTCGCCACACCTAACAAAAATCAGAAATATTAAGACTCTGTTATCCTCAAGTATAGCCAATCTTTCTAATACCTTGCAGCTCAAAGCTATTTCCAAACATAACTAATTAGTAGTATTGAGCATTTTGTACCTTCCATCTAAAATTGACACTTTTTAAAGTTAGAAAAACCAAACAGTTGACTGATTTTCACTGCTGCTTCATATACGCTCAGTAAACAAAGCTCTTAGTACTTACCAGTGTAAAGCAATTTCTCTCTTCAAGTATTGTTCCCAAAAGATTGCAAAGATACTAATTATCAGTCACAAAGAGTAAGAAGAAAAACAGAGGAAGTTTTTCCAATATACTCCCTGCCATCTGGCTGCTCAAATAATGGGGTGACCCTCGAGATTTTCTTTTCTGTTTCCACCTATCTTAGGGGAAGAAGCTTCAGACTACAAGAAAATTTGAGTACAGTAGACTGAAGCTTCCATACAAAGTAGCTCAATGTGAAGGGCAGTTTTGCAGAAGTTCCCTTATCTCATTTTTCACTATTTCACATATCAATTATCACAACAACATCAAGTGTGGCCTATATTCCATAATTCCCAAATCAGGAAGAAGAGCTCTTAAATTAGTACAGAATTGTCTTTAAATATGGCACGACTTGCTTGTAAGTGGAGTTTTTATGAAGTTAGCAAGAAACTGGTGTCTTACAGGGCTAAAAAGAGACTAAGCTACTGAACAATCTCTACACTATCTGAAGCATAAGTAGTTCACAGCATTAAAGCCATAAAATATGGTAAGAGTTCAGCTTCATGTATTTTAGAGTTTGTCTTCTCTCCTGTTTTCAGGATTTTTTTTTTTTGTTGTTCATAAATAAAAGCCAGCACTGAAAGATATCGTCAAGTCTTCAGCATTTTCTCAGTTTTATTAATCACTTGTTTTTATGCACATTAGTACTGTAATCGTCTTCAAGGTCTAACCGCTCCAAAATTCACTGGCAAGTTAATTAAGTACTCGTTACCTTCAGAATTGTTCTAGTATCTTCTTTACTAGAGCATCTATCTACGCGAGTCACTCTGTATTCCAGCCACTGCTGAACGACAGCCTTCTCCTCTGCAGTGCTTCCAAGCAGTTGTTCTTTCTTAGCCTGTTTGACTAAGTGAGCAGCTATGGTAATTAATCCTGTCAGACCAGGACCATTGTTTGTCTGCAGAACAGGAATCTAGAAGAGAAAAAAAATTATAATATTGTAACTCATCCAAAAAGAAGCCTTTATGCAAGTGTAACTACTGTTTTTTTATAGCCCATCAAAAGGATCTTAAAAAAAAAATTAGAAGTATTCATGCAAAAAGGTAGTAACATGAAAAGGAGAAAATTTATGTTGAATTTTTACTCTTTGGGGTGGTTTATTTCCAGTTTTTACAGAAGACATATTCAGTGTGCCTGTGGACAAACCAAGACACCTTTTGTTCAGTTCACCTTTAGCACAAAATAATCAAGTTGTGCCAAAAATCAGCAAGAAGTACTGCTTGTTCCAACACTGGCAGAAGACTCGTTAACTGACTTACAACTTATTTTCAAAATCAGAACTCTGACTTAAGGTTGTAAGGTCAATAGCATCCAGTTTCCACCAGAGCAGCCAGATTTACAGAAATGCTTATTCATACTTACTGTTCTATTGCCAAATATGAAGACAGAAGTTATTAGTTCACCTGCATCAGGGGAGGACAACATAATATGCACCTCTATTTTTAATCACATCTTTGTTAGTGACATTACCATGTTAAAGTGATTTTAATGTAATTTAATTGTCATGGGGAAGACGTATGCATGTGAGAATACACCTTAAAAAACATGTTTAATTTAGATGCTGTAGTTAAAGATAAAGTTAATCAGTTTTTATGATAACGGGTAAGTTTTGAAATGACATCTCTTACATTTTATGAACAAACATAAATGCAAATTAGATGTACAGAATTTTTGAAGCCAATGTACTAAGTTACAAAACATCTATTAAACCAGAGAGCACCCAAACCAAGTCTGACTTTGTAACTTGATCCTCATCACTGTATCAAAAATATTGCTTCAGAGAGAAAACAAGACAAAACAAAACAGAGAAATCACATAAAATTGACTGAACACATCATACAGACTTTTGGGGTATATAAAAAAAAGAGTACTAGTAAGCAAGTCAGTTTGCCTCAAGAAGTTACAGTAAATAACAGAACAAGTACTACCGGCCTTTTAGAGTGGGAAAGAACACTAAACCACTAAGAGCCATAAATGAAATGAATGAAACGAAACTCACTGCAATAGCCTAAAACCCATTCAGCCATTTATGGCATCAAATGACAGAAGAGAAACTTACTGAAATGAACTTTTTTTCCTCGAGTGTCTGACCACACAGAGGACGCTGCCTATCTCCAGATTTAATAAATACAGTGCTTTAAACTTGCATCACTTGTTAAATTTGCAGTTCTACGAGGAGTCCTTGACTATTCAGTTTTTCCACTAACACGAGGTCAGAAAAACGATGGACAGACAGATTTCATGACTCACTTTTTCAGACTTACGCTTTACAATAATAGCATTAAAATACCATTTGAATTATTAAATAATTAAGAAAGCTTACTACATTTAAAACCAAGGAACGCATATAT
This sequence comes from Anseranas semipalmata, assembly GCA_013399115.1. Classification (NCBI taxonomy): domain Eukaryota; kingdom Metazoa; phylum Chordata; class Aves; order Anseriformes; family Anseranatidae; genus Anseranas; species Anseranas semipalmata. Next base: position 502,232 of record VXAA01001094.1, read on the forward strand.
AGGTATTCAAGACTGTAACCAAAAAACAGTAAATAAAGCCAAGAAAAAAAGATCATACGAAAGCGTAAGTGAACTGCACAGCTTCTTCTGTTAATCCTCTCCGAGAGGGAGCAATGCGAAGGCTCCAACACATTTATGATTCCTCCAGCCACGTTATTTTTTCCACATAATTGCTTTTTAAACTGCAGAACGCAATCCTTCCACGTGAGCTTCAAAAATGCCGAGACAGCCACTTTCAAAAACGCCAGAGTACAGCTCTTCGCGCCAGGGGGAGCGCAGCCGAGGCCGACACAGGGCCCTCCTCCTCCTCCTCCTCCNGCTCCCCCTGGGCGCCGTACTTGTTCCCTTCCTGCAGGCCCAGCGTCTCCTCCAGCAAAGCCAGCTCCTCCGCGCCCAGCCCGCGCCGCGCGGCGGCTGCCATCTTCCCCGCACGGCCACCGCAACGACACGGGGCGGCCGCAGCCAGCACCCACCAACAACTAACAACCCCATTGGGGGGCTGACCGCCACACCTCCTGAAGAACCGTCACTGCTATTGGGCTGGAGGACACAGCTAGCCAATCAGACGCTCGGCTCGGTCCGCGCGTGCGCCGAGCCAGGCCGTGCGTTGCAACCCCAGAAGAGGGAGGGAGGCGCTGCGGGTCGCTAAGCGCGCATGCGCAGAGACTGCCAGCGCGCAGTCGCGGCCCCCGCTGCGCTTGGTGTTTTGCGCATGTGCGTGCCCGGGGCTAAGCCACGCCTCCGCGGTGTGACGTCAGCCCGGGGTTGCGGCGGCGGTTAGGGCGGCCGTTAGGGCGGCGGCGGCCGCTGAGGGAGCGGCCTGTGGGCGGTGTGCGGTCGTTTCCTCGCCGCTCCCCTGGCCGCTCCACGGCCGGGCCGCCCGCAGCTGCTGCCGGCGGGGGCTGAGCAGAACCTCCGCGGCCTCCCGCGGCAAGGCGCTCCTCTGTCCCGCGGCTGTTGAGGCGGTCACTGGCCAGAGGCTGCCGCACAGGCGGCCTAAAGAGAGACGCAATGTGTTGGTGGATTTGTGGTTGTTCCTCCAAAAGACGCAAATACAAGGAGATGAGTGGGTAGCGCTGAATGTGCCCTGCTGCGTGCAGAAGCGATGTTTCCAGCAGTGTTTGCGAGCTCCCCGAGGAAAGTCACTGCGTAAAAACATGCACGCAGTGTTGAGTTCAGAGTCTCATCATCACCTGGCCCTACCAAGTCTCAGTTGGATATAAGGGCAATAACACATTCAAGAATTCCCTACCTTCAGTATCACGTCCAGTCCGTTGCTGTAGCAGCGGATTTCTTGATGGCATGGATCTCTTAATAAAGCTGCAGCGTGCTATGTGGTGTAGGTGGTGTGTCTGGGGAATATCATTAAACACAACGTGTCTCTTCCTTCAGTCAAGTTTCTTAAAAAATAAAGCTAATGAGATTATGCTGCCTATCTGTCTGTTTATCAGGCCTGTCTTTCTCCACCCTGTAACTTTTGAACCTGTTGTCCTGGTGTAGCCAAATTTACCAGAAAAGCTGGTTTCAGAGAGTTACATTACTAAAGATTCTGTGAAACGAATGCAGGAAGATCATGCAGAATCAGCCGCTATACACGCCAGTCAGGGGCATCAAAGGAAGAGGAGGGATAGGACTAGGGTTAAGAACAGCATGTTAATGAACCATGGTTCATGATGGTAGTGCAGTTAAGACATAAAAACACAAAACCTGAGCTGGCCACAAAATGGCCTGACTAAACTGCACATTGCTGTATTTAAGATCTGTTAAAGACACGATTTACTCACCTTTCTAACTGAAGATATTCTGATGCAGATATCGTATCTCTGTGTCTGATCATAAATGCTAGAAATTAAAGCAATTTTCAATTGGCAACCTATTTGTCCAGCATACCAAAGTGCAATTCTTGATAGAAGACTATTAAATACCAAGCTAGCATTTTTAGTAAAAGCAATGAGCTAATCTTGTCCTGGTATTGAGAATTTCAAAACACAGGCTCAGGGCTATCACTGTGTTAGTCATCTTGAATAAGATGACCCTGACAAGTGTCCTGTTTCTTCACTGAAACACTTGTCTTGATACAAGGTGACATTTAGATTTGTACCTTCTGTTGCAGAAAAAAGTCCAAAAGTGGCCACAGAGCCTTCATCTGAGTGGGGAGCAATGGTGAAACCATGAGTGGAATTTTCAGCTTTTGCAGAAATTTTTCTGCTCTTTTATATTAACATCTGCAAAGCACTTCAAGTTTTAAAAAGTTGCTCTGCCTTGAAAATGCCATTGCTTTTTGGTGTAGTTCTTCAGTTTCTTTCCTGCAGCGATATTTTGCAATGCCAGGGTTCCAGCTGTGTTCCAATGGGGTACCAAAGAATGATCTAAAATTATATGGAATTCCTTAATTTTCAGTGGGTAGATTGATATTAATGTCTTTTTTTTTTTTT
>VXAA01001094.1:504681-571334 GCA_013399115.1 Anseranas semipalmata
AATTAACCGTCAATCATTATATATATACATACATTTATGGACTACTTTGCATATTTATGATTTTTAAATGCTTTGGAACTTAGTAGGGAAGGTATTACACCAGTGTGAAATATTATTATCAGTGGATTGAAATATTTATCAGTAACAATAAAAAGAAGGCTCCAATTTGAGTCAGATGAAAAGATAACGCTATGTTTTTGGCTTTCACCCCAGCTCAACTTTTCAAGTCCTTGGAAGGGGAGACTTAAAAATTAGGTGGAGGAGATGAACTGCTTATGCTTTCATAGCAGTTTTCCCTTGATAATGCTGTTTAGCAGCATCTGTGTTCCTTTCTTTTTCTGTGTACAATTCTCTCCTCACTCCATTAGGTGGAGCTTTGTGATTAAGACTGCAGAAGAAACTTGCTTCGAAGTGCAAAATAATTCACCACAGAAAGGCTGGGGGAGGAGGAGAATGGAGTGTACTTTGCTTAGAGGTATCAGTGTCCTGTACGCAGGCTTGGTACACAAAAATCGGAATCAAGACCCTCGCTCACAATGAAAATAAATTGAAAAATCGATTCTGTCAAATGGAACACCGCTCTAATCTGCTGTTATCATAGTCAAGTTCTAAGTCTAAAATACCCTAGGTTATAAATTAAATGTCAAATATAATTAATTTGGCACTTGAAACATGAAGTGGATGACTGTCCTTTAGAGAAAGCCTGACAGCTTTATGTATGTCACATTGGTATCTGTTAAAACGAGCTTTACATGCCAGACGATCCTTGTGTGAATCATATTGCTCTTGGCTGTACCAGAATTTTGTCAATGTAATAAGTCTCAGAATGGTGTTCCCCTTAATTGTCTGAAGCTTTTGCAAGACAATATAAATCAAGTGTCATCTGCCTCATCTGTGCAAAATAATGGTTTTATCATACATCAAATAAGCAATTTATTCCTTGTTCATTACTAGGAAACATATTGTTGAATATTTACATATATAACTATTTTTTATACACATGGTGAATATTTTCTGCCCTGTGCCTTGGACCCAGTGCAGTAACAATTTGAATACAGTTTTCCTTCCACATGCTTAAATTCAGCAGCGGTGGCTGTAGTCCTGCAGTACCTTTCTACAGGCAGGTCCGGGCTACAGCTGCATGTACCACTCCTTTCCCAGCCCCAGCCCAAGGAGATCCCCTCTTGCACACCCTTCTCCTCCTGCCCCAAACCAGAAGCAACGTCTTCTTTCGTCACTTTTTGCATTTCCTGTCCCTGCTTTGCACAATGAACTGCACTAATCTTAATGCTCATTTATTCACAGGTACCCCTGGGGAAGTGGAGAAAGTAAGTTTGCCCTATGGACACTTTTACACAGTTGTTGAAATAAAAATATCAATAAACCACGTTATTTCCCACTAATAGGACCAGTAGGACCTTCCTAATCCAAACCTCATAAAAATTCCCCAAGCAAAGATTTTATAGCAGAGTGCTGCAGCAAGGTTTCATTGCTGTAGTTTCACTATTAATTTTTAAATACATGTAACAAACTGGCTAAATGTTTGTGACTGATACCCTTTATACTGCCAGACCTGTAGCCTATGTAAGCAGAGCTATTCCTTCAGCTTAAGTGCAAAGAAGAGGCTGAGAACTTAGTGGTGTTTTTCCACTAGTTGAAATGAGGGGAACGTGTGCAGTCCAGCTAAAAGCTCCGGACTTGTTCCCGGTCCCTGTGGTGGCCATATGAAGCCAAGATGAAACTGGATTTTTGTAAACTTCTCTTGGAAAACAAAACTCGTGAAAAGAATGATTCATGTAACAGCTACCTTTCCTCTTCTCTTTTGTGCAACCCTGTGCTGTACAGCAGAAACAAGAGCCCCAGGTCCATGTTAAAATTTAGCCATTGTTTTATGTTTCTGGCAGAAAAAAAGAGAAAAACTAAAAAGTAATATTTTAAAGCTAAGAAGCATGATAATTTTATCTTTTTGTCTCATTTCCACTAGGTTACACTGACAAAGGGACTTCTAGTCAGAAGCCTTTTTGCAGGCAATGACTCAGAGCTGTGTCTGTTCCAGCAGCCAGCAGTTGATTTCAGCCTAAGTGCATACTGAGGGAAATGGGGAAGGGAAAGTTGCCATGATATTGCTGCTGTGAGAGTGCAACGCCAAAAGCAGGGCAAGGGAGGTTTGTCATACTCCTGAGAAGACTGATGGTATGCACATGTATGTCTTAATTTAGCAAAAAATTGCATATGTTTATATTCACTGAAGTTGGAGCGACAACAAAATTCATCACCGACCATTACAAAATTGACTTAATTCTTTTTATCTTCTGTTTGGTGGAAGGTGACTGGAAGTCATAGCGGTGCCCAGTCAGCGCAGGGTGCTACAGCGTTTTAAGAGCGTTGTCTTAGTTGCAAAGCAGTGCCAGATCTAGAGACAGTGTAGCTGCATCACGGCAGTGCTGCGTAAAATCTAATTAGCCCAGGTAGGAGGCAATTAGCTCCACACTGCTGTGCCTGTTTTTAATGTGTTCCCAGAGCTGACTTGGTCATTCACAGCTCAGGGACCCCTGTCCTTTGTCTGTTATAGACATGTCTGTGTTTGGATCTCAGAAACGTTGTGACTTGGTTCTGAGATTAAAAAACTGTTGAATGTGGATGTGAGTTTGGGTTTGATAATTCCAAAATCATTTTTACTATTTTCCATGGGTTTGGAGACAATTCAACAATGAGTATGTATATATTGTATTTATAAAAAATGTCTTATTATTGTTCCTTTGAAGTATTTTTGTCAGAAAGCCCAGGTCATTTTATTGTTCAATAAGGAAACAATCAACTCTTAGGCACCGACTGTCATAAATTTCCATGAGACAAGAAAATATGGACCAATGTGGAAAATTTACTGAGATCTGTGAAGCATATTCTTCTGTCAGTTCAGTCCTTGTTTCTCAAGTCAAATTTCCTATCCTTTATTACTTACTTGTCTTCTAAATTAGAGGATTTCATTAAAGAGAAACAGTCTTGAAATCAATGGGCGTACAGAAATGAAAGAGGATGGAAAATGGCTGATAATTTGGCACAGAATGGAACAAACTGATGTTTAATACACTGATATTTGAGCACTGGGGCTCTGTGTGGCAGAGGACCACTGTTTAGTTCAGTGTTTGTGCATGTCTAGCACAAGCAGCTCTGTTCCAGATGGACAGCTAAGTAGATGAAACAGACAACGTAAAAGTGGTATACCTAGAACATAGTTTTTTTGTAGCTTATCTCGTGTAAATGTGGTACATTTTGTTGAGGAAAATGTAATCTGCTTCTTTTAGAGCTAAATAAATAGGCTGGGTTTTGTCTGTTGTGTTTTTAAAAGCAACGTGATCACTGTAGCTGAATTGCTGCTGGCAAGCTGTTTTGGGGGGTATGCCCTATTGCCATAACGCAGAGTCCTGTGATGAAAACGCTAAGCTATTTCCAGCACGCACTCGGTAATGTGCCACGTTAGCTCAGATTAATTCTGTTCTTTGTTCTCCGGCTGGAAATGTGCTCTGAACATACACTAGATGGCAGGCGGGTCAGGTGTCTGAAACCAAGACTTCCCAATTCATCACACAGCCTTCCCTCCTGCTTCCAAAAGATCGATTGGTCTTCCTCAGGCCCATCCAAAAGCACATTTGGATCACTATACTGGACGTGAGCATGCAGTCAGCAGACGAGAAGCTGATCTAGCCCTCTGCCCACAGGACGCTAGGCCATGTTGTTTCCGACAGATTTGCTTTTGCCTTTTAGCCGACAAGGAGAAGATGCCCGATCAGTAACAGCTCGATCAGTAGCAGCTGTTGTTGAGAATAAGGCTTGTGTTAGAGAAGCCGATGTGTTAAAGAAGCGCTGTCAGCACCTGAGGCAGGCTCTGATGGCTTGTCTTCAGCAGTAGACTCCTGTATTTGCCCTGCAGGAGATGATGGCAGCTTGTCGCAAAATTTTTGTAGCAGAACATCTTTCCAATGCTCTGCGCTTGCCCCGGGATGAAAGATGCCCTCAACGTTGCCCTTAAAGTGGAGATCTAGTTGCAATGCCAGCATGCACAGCCTTGAATACATCAGTGCTTACTGTAGGATCCTCTGGGAGCTGTAGTGACACAAGGTCAGATTCAGTCCTCGCATAAACTGGTGTGATGCCCGCTTGGCCCAAAGCCCTGTCAGTGTAAGACAAATGCTGTCAGCTTTCACCTCTCTTGATGTCCTTGAAGAAAGGATGGATTTGAAAGGAGATGTCACATCACTATCAGATTATGCTAAAATCATAGGTGAGTCTCATAGGGCTTTAAGAGTAAACCACATTTTAAAAATAGTCTTTCAATAGCTTTATTTTTTTCCCCATTAGTGATATTCCTAGGAATACTGTATGTAGCCATCATTACTTTTTTTTTTTTTTTTTTTTCTTTTTTTCCCCCTCAGACAAAAAGTTTCCTCATGGTTGAGTTGCAGTGAGATGGATTTAGGATTCCTGCTATGGTATGTGAATTCCTGAACTAGTGCACCTCTTCTGATTTTAATTATCAATGAATCTCCAGATTTTCAGGACACATCTACTCTACAGTAAGACTCATGCTAATGTAGTTATCAGCATAAATAAAACAAGAATATACTGAGAATTTTAGGGAGTTTGCTTTATCTGCTGCAGGGCTAGAGCACTTCCACATAAGCAAGGTAGTTCTTGTTGCCAGCTCATCTAAATCTACTTAGCACATCTCTAGACAACAAATGGTGGAGAAACTTTTTTTTTTCTTTCCCTTTTTTCTTTCTTTCTTTCTTTCTTTCTTTCTTTCTTTCTTTCTTTCTTTCTTTCTTTCTTTCTTTCTTTCTTTCTTTCTTTTCTTTTCTTTTTCTAGACATGTCTCTAGAGGAAACTGCTGCTGCTGCTGCTTGTGGATCTGTATCAGATGAGAATTATAGAGAAATGGATGCTTATGTAGTTTTGCTTGCCTTATTCACCAAGTCAGCTAGTAAAATTGTTGGGACTTTTGAGAAAAAGCAATGGGAAAATCTCACTTTGAGTAAACAGACATATTTAGAAACTTGAAAGTTTAAACTTCAAATTATAAGTGAGTACCTCTAAATACAGTGATCTTTTGAGTTCCAGACAGATTCATAATGAGCTGTGTTAAAACCACATTTGGATGCTATACAATTGCACTGCACATGATTGTGCACAACTAATTGCCAGCCCCAGCAACTTCTCTGCCCCCAATTTATTCCATCAGTTCTGCACAGTCTGCAGTTACATTAAGTTGCTCAGAGAAACACCTTGCTCTGGAGCCATTTCTGAGAAACAGCATCCATGAAGGCTTTCCACAGCAGATATTGCTTATATTGGTGTGTATCAGATGCATTGTGATCATTAATTGTTGTGAAGGATTCTGCCTCTCCTTTATGCTTCTATCCCAGATGAAAAGGCCTCATGGTCTTCGGTACTGCATCTTGCAGAGTTTAGATAACACACTAGTTAAATTGGTAGCAAAAAAAAAAAAAAAAAGAGAGAGAGAGAGGGAAATCAGCATTCAATTGTTGCTAATCTAACCACCTGACACTTCTAGAGTATCTGTAAGTTTTCTCTAATATGACAGAAATGATCAAACTCTATGGACAAGCAAATTTTCTTTTAAGCTTTTTGAGTCAATGAGGAACTACTCAATAAAACCGGGAAATGCTGCAGCACAGAAAAATGAGAACAAAAAGTAATACAGACTTGACACAGTAAACAGGCAGGTGTATCTATACAGACATGAACACTGAGAGGTGAAGAAAGGAAAAGTGCAGAGGGTCCTTCACTGAGAGGCAACCAGCCTCAAAAGAAAGCTTACAAAACCCTTTCTCCTGTAACACGCTGTGAGACATTGCACAGGGACAACTGGAGCAAATATCAGGACGAAACCAGACAAATGAAAATATGGAGCAAATGACTCATCATAGTTTGAGGTCTCTTTTCTTATACATGTAATAATCAGACTCATCTGCAGCAAAGCCTGATGAAGCCAATATTGCTAGTGAAAACGAAAATGTTACTTTCCTTCATTTTTATTTTGCTTCTCTTTACTCTCTCTTTCACTGAGAGGCATAAACCTACAAAGTAAGCAAACATATTCAACATATAAAACTGTGATTAAAGTAGTACATTGTATAACTTTTTAATGCATTTCTTTTCCATTAAAGCAACTTTCTTAAAGCTAAAATATGTTTGGAATGAATGTTATAGTCCTATGCAGCTTCCAACTCTGCCTTTGTGAGAAGACATTTACATTTAGCTTCTGGCAAGTGTGTGTGTTTGACATTAGCGCAAATCTGTATTAGCATGGAGATGTCACATGATGCTCTGCTACAAAGATACACGATGCTTCACCCAAGACTGCAGGAAGAATTATACACCAAGCTTATGAGTTTAAGAACTTCAGGTTATGTTGTACCATAATTCATGAGTTTGATAATGGATCTACTGTAAGAAAACAGAGCCACAAATAGAAAATCATCCTGTCCTCCAGCACCTCTGCAAAATCACACAGTTCCACCTTTTCCTATTTTTTTTAATCTATTTAGTTTTTTTGTAACAAACTCTCCTCTTTTCCTTTCCCCCATCGCTCCCTGAAGTGATCTTCAGTCTTGCCTCCTGTCTGCCTCTAGAACTTGTCAAAACCATACCTCGCAATACAGCCCTTCTTTTTACCAACTGTTTATTTGCTGCTGTGTTTTTGAAAGCATTTTGGGTAGGTGAGGAGCGAGGCTCATGTGATGATGAGTATTTGAATTGATTACAGCAAAGAAGTATAATGCATGAGAAGAAGGTTATGATTATAAGCTGCTGGGTGTTGTTCAACACATCGGCGACATTAAAAAATCTGGTTTAGAATTATTTGAGCACACAGTCTGAGGGACTGTAATTGGGTTTGACTCCACAGGAGCTCACATAGGTTCAGACAATAGTTTATAAAATATACACAGAGATCAAAGTGGTTTGAAATTCAGACTGATTTTATATCTTTTTTTTTTTTTNAAAAATGAATAAACCCTCAAAACACTTTCATTTAAGGCCAGTTCTTGCCAGCAAGGGAAATTTAATCCACTCAAGCCACCAAATCATTGAGTACATTTATTCATTAAAGTAATCAATCAGTGGAAATAGGTTTTTCTTTTTATATATTAAATGGCAAAAATGATGAGTTCATAAAAATGTCAAGAAATTTTCATCTCTGCTATCTCTTTTCTTAGGTCAGCTGTCTTCAAATGTATTATCCCATTTGTGGGAATCTTACTTATTCTATCTTTCCTGTAGAAAGCTGAGTATTGAGCATTACACAGAGATTAAAATTGAGTAGAAACTATAGAAAATGTCAAACATAGCAGAAATCATGACACCTGCTCTTTTGACTAGTCACAAAAGCATCAACAGTTGTTAATTTTTGAAGCTAGTATTCTGGCAGCGTTACATGAATACATCAGTCACTGCAACTTTTTGTTTACGTTTTTGCTAGCATCTACAAGTTTTTCAAGATCTACTGTCTCTTTCCCTTATGCAGTTGGCTTCTTTTATTTTGACAAATGAATCCTTGCCAAGAAGTTATGTATGTGCATTGCACATCATCATTTGGAAGCAGGAGACAACATTGCAATTATCATTTTTCTCTATTTATAATGCAGGCTGCTGCTTTGAGATCTTTTAGTGGAAAAGACTTGGTGAAGAAAAACATCAACTGTCCATTTGCCATGGTAGATAAAATAACATGCATTGTTTGTCTGACATACTCTAAACCTAGAACTTAAGCTCCTTTTAGTTTGGGAAAGATGAAATGCCTCCCAGGTTCTTCTTTGTGCACATGTTCATTTAGGAGAGTGGGCATGTAAAGGGACCAACTGTGGGTCATGAAATTCGGTGTCTTACAACTGCAGGACTGTAAATACAGGCTAATCAAAATTGTATAAAACACCCCCTAAGACCTTTGGAGGAAAGATGTTACAACTGTCATAAAGTTTCTAAACCTCAAAAAATGGCATCACAGGTAAGGAAGAGATTAAATAAGGGGAATTGCCAATGTTTTGGATGAAGCATGAATGTCTTAGGTGACGTTCCCAGATCATCCCAGGAAGTTGGCCATGCCCCAAACTCTGGAAGAGGAAGGAGATTCACAGCTAATTTCCTGAAGTAAAATTCCTTCCGGAAATGTGTTGTTATCAAATCGTCAGTTGTTACCATCAAGTCTGGTGACAGGTTTAACCCAGAGAGTGTGAAAAAGACACAGTAAAGGAATACCCGAGCTTTCTCAGTAATGCCAGGAACATCCGCCACCTCCCCCAACACCGCAGCTCCATCTGTGGCCAATCTTCAGAGGAAATTGATTGACAGCAGCCCTGAAGTATGGACTAATTAAATATATCATAAGTAGGTTGCAGTGAACACAAATCAGCTTGACCCAAAAAATTTTGTTTCCCAGATGTCAGCAAGATTTTCTGTTTAGCTTTCTAATATGGTCAGGGCCCAGAAGTAGTGTCTGTAAATAACAAGGTACCTTTGATGCAAATTAGTACTCCTCACAGTTTTAAAGTTGACTAACAAATATCTTTGAAGTGATAGACAGACAAAGGCCTGTTTATATGGGGAAATCAGCATGTGGTGAGGTAAGATGATGGTACAGCAGCTGTCTGCACTCATTCTTCATGGGGACAGTGGTGAGGCTTCAGGGCTTTTTCAGATGGCCTCTGCCAGTGCTCAAGGAGGTAGTTTAAGGGGTCACTCCTCACAGATATCTATCTGCCTTGCCCTTTTCCTGGAGATTATCACCCCTATTCCAGTGCATGGCCAGACCTCAACCTTCACAGCCTGGTGTGTTGGCTGGATTTACTGAAGAAGGTTGATCTGTGTTAATGAGCTGAGCTGCCATCGATGGAGGCCGAGGAACCAAACCTAACCTGGTTTGCTACCCCAACTAAAGGAAGGAAAACTGTGGTCAGAATAGCGGGGCAGGTGCCATAACTGGGATAACTTTTCAAAAATGTACTGAAGACTTCAGAACATCTCTTTGTGATTGGAGTGGAATAAGCTATCATATAGCTAATGATTAAAAGTATCCACACAAGAAATCAGGGCAGAATATCTAGTGGCTTGCATATTTGCAGCTTACTTACCTTTCTATTTGCAGTTTGCATATCTTTGTCTGTACAGTCTTGCACTAACTTCTTGGGCATTTCAGCAGAAAAAAAATGCAAGTTTCAGTTATTCAGAAATATAGTAAAACTGTTCCCTTCGAAGGAGCAACACTGTTTCATTTAATCATAACTCAACAGTCCTCACATTCCTCACGACATTAAAGAGAGCAGGACTTTGTCTGAATATGGGTGCACTACTACAATGCAGCTATCATTGACTTACCTCCCTAAATGGAATCACAAAACCCTTTTGGATCTTGCTGAGCATTTCCTTAAATGCCTAGTGCATGCAACGCAACACCCTTTTTTCTTGAGATTTGTTTTGCGTGGATCTACCAGTTTTAATGTATATCCTTTTGAAGCCTTAGGATTGTGTTGCAGCATCTTTATGTAAAGAGAAGAAAGAGGCTGAGACAATCTCAAAGACTATTTATGCAACTTGGAGACCATGTTTTTAGTGTGTAATATGTTGAACACCTAACAGAGAACTAACAGAATATCTTCATTTGCATTATTAAAGGAATTCAAATATCTTAAGAGTATCCAGAAAACACAGTTAAGTTTCAAGCTACTGTAGGTCAGGCTCACAGCCTTATAGTCATGGCTCACAGGCTCAAAATGGCTAATCTATAATCTTCATCAGTAATCTCTCCAGATGAAGAATAAACAATAATAATGTCAATACTATTTCATACTTGCAAACTAAGCTTATCTTCTTGTCATCAGCAAAAACAATTTTGGAATAAATGGGATAAATGCAGACAAGACTGCTATATATATGGCTGTTTGAAGTTCATCTCTGTTCTGTGTATTCAGGTCTTGGACTACATATAAGAGAATATACCCAACAACAGGAACAATTCATGAGGCTGAATTCAAGATGATATACCACGCAACGAACACTGAGGCTCTCTGCCATAGCAACCACGCCAGTGCTGAAACTTTCCTGACAAAATTTCACCTGCACTTGGCTAGGCCTAGTCAAGGTAGAAAATTTCAGGAACACCAAGCAGATCTTTTGCAGGCAATCTCGTGTCAAAAAGTACCTTTCCCTAATACAAATTGTTTTATGGACACCATGAATTCCTACCTTAAGAGCCAGCCAGTTCAATATTAATAACAAAGAGGAGAAACCTGAAGACCTGCAGCTCCCCTCAGGATCTTTCACGCGCCATTGCTGATATCGAAGAGCAGCTGTTTGCCATTCAGCGCATACAAGCATTTTGCTTTAGTGGAGACACCCAGCTCTGCTGGCGTTGGCAGAGCTGTTTTACTTCCCCTGCTGCTATTGATGCCAAACACTCAGTTCGAACACATCGGGTCGGTGTTTGTTTGATGTGCAAATATATGAAAGAGTCCTTGGGGAAAAAGGAATTCAGGATCTTCAGAATGTTTTGTCTATTTCTATTCCCCAGCTTACCTTGCTTCTGTGAATTTTATAACATCTGGACTCTGTATGGGCAGCAGAGAGCATGTTGGTTCTGTCCCATGCTTTCTGCCCTGGAGCAACAGCAAGTGCTGCTGGTCAAAGAATCTTATTAGTAGGTCTACCAAAGAGGGAATATAAGTGGAAAACACATGGAAGAAAATCACTAGTACAGCAGGAAAGCATTCCTTTCCTATTCTAATATTTGGACTTGAGTTTTCTACTTAAAATTACCATATCAACTGGAAATACTTAGTAACTTGCACAGAATCTCATGGAACAAGAAATCCTAAGAAAATGAACTGTTACAGGCCCAGACTTCCACCCTAGACCAGGAGAGTTTTGCCACTGGTTCAAATGAGAACTCCTGGGGCATGATCCAAAGTCTTCTGAAATCACCAGTTCTTCTCCTCTTCTAGTGCTCGTTCACAGGAATGACAAACAACACTAAAACAGAAGTGCTTAGAGCTGTCTGAGGAAACACAGGGCAGGTCCTCAGGTAGTTAGACCAGCCACAACATCAGGAGTGCTATAGAAGAGCATGTGTCATTTTGTACTTTAAAGTAAATGAGTGACTTCGGCTCATTTTTCATCACTTAATTTTACATAGACGTGTAGCTGCAGTGGGGGACTCCCTTTACTAGCCAAACTACACAGCCATGGTGGGGGCCCAGTCCCTTGGAGGGCTTGCAAGTTTAGCTGATAGGTCCCTGAGGCCAGACCTGAGACACGCTGGCTTTCGCCCACCTACTTAACCTCACTGTTGACAGCAGAAACCTTTCATCTGGTCTGGTATCACGCATATGGACAAATACACACATGCATATATAGGCTGAAAATTACATATTTTGAAACAAAATGAAGGAAAACAAAATTGGGACATATGATGTGAAGAATGCAGGCGTGTCAGAGGTAAAGCCCCATTTCCAGAGGCTGCTGACAATTGCATCATGCCGGAGGGAGAGGCGCTACTTTCCATAATGCATGGAGCAGATGATACCAGCGCCTTGATAGAGGTGAACAGGGGGGGGAAACCTCATTGCTGACCATGACTGACAACAAACTTGCACCCTGAAGCTTGATGCCTGATTAGTCATTTACTTATTTATTATTATTTTTTATACCTTGCATGGCTGTTAAGTAATAAAATATTTTCTCCTAAGACTAATAGCATTTCATTTACCAATGTACTAATGTTTGGTGCTTTTTTCTTAGGCTTTATCCAACACCTACCTAAATTCAGATCTCTACCTCCCCTCCTGAAGATGCAGAACTACAAACCAACAAGGCCACTTAGTGGTAGCTAAAGGGGCTTGAGTCAGTAATACCTTCAGGGATTAGGGGGAGAGAATATTTATAGGCAATCTAATGTTTTAGAGTATTTTTCATTTAAAATCTAGCAATTAGGTACTAATATAAAAAACACTAAACACAAAATTACTAAAAGGTCATGTTTACATAAAATGTGCTGACCACTAGCCATGCAAAGAAAGTTACATAGTTGATTTTACTCTGAACTTTCTGCCTTCAATAAATTTAAGATTATTGTTGTATTAAAGTCATTTTTATCTCCTCAGTGGGAGTTATTGCATTCAGCACGTGCAGGATTGGGTCTGAAGTAAGGATGGGAGCAGTAACATGACCACTCTTGAAACATACCGCCTAACATCTGAGAAGGATCAGAAAGACAATCCTTAGCCCTGAGCATTATATACAAATGAAATAGGGGTTATCTGGGGGCAGCATAATTCATTAAATGTTCCTTCTAAATGTAAAACACCAAATTCCCTTGACACAGTCTGCCTTTCGATCTGCAGTCTAGTTGTGACATAAAAATGATATTACAATAAGTAAACTTAAATTCAGAAAAGCTACGAAGTTCACTGTTAAAGCTCGTTCTATTTTCTTATTATGTCTTGGAATGAACGGACTGAAAAAATATGATAGATATCATAGTTCTTTGAAAAGCACTTTAAGTAGTACCTGATTTTAGAAGATGGGACTAGATTCTCAGCTGGTGTCAGTCAGGAGATTTACATTAACTGTAATGCAATTACCCCGTAGCTCTATCAGATGAGAACCTAATCCAGGAGCTGTAACAGTCAGTTCGAAATGCACCCGTGTAAGCTTCACCTTCCTGATATACATCCTTCTCTTTTACTTCAGATAAATGATAGCATCAAAACAATATCATGACCAGATTTTTATGAAGATGATAAAATTACATTGTGACTGAAGAATGGTTTATTTCAAGGGTGGGTTTACAGAGATCAGAACATGCAAATTTCAAAAAAACCTCATGCCTGTAGTTGTACTGCAAGACATGTACAGCATCCCTGAATGTGTGCTCTTCACATCTTCGACATACTTATCCTTTCATCAAAACCTCTCAAGAAACCTGGAACGATTATTTGTCCGGTTTTGCCAAACAGGACACAGCAAGGCAAAGTGGCTTGCAAAGCTGTGACTAACTCTCAAAGTCTGAATGAAGGCTATGTGCACTGTTAACGTCACCGGACATTCAGTGTTGCTGAATAATACCTTCATTATAAATTGCCACAAAATGTGAAGGAAAATTAGACAAGTTAATGCTAAAGTCTTGCATAAAAGCTTTGTAGGAAGCCTCCCAAATGAGAAATATAAAAATACTTGTGGAGAAGAAGAGAATAGAAAAGCCTGAAAGAGAAATGTTTGTTTCTTTTTATTTTCCCATAATTGCTTTAAAATTTGGCATGGCAATGTTGCCAATTCATGTATTTGAGAAATATGCTATCTGCCTGCTCAGTCTCTCCCAGGTTGGGTCAGTCCCAATTCCAGTCCACTGAAGCAGACAGTTTTACTTCCTTATGCTTCTGTAAAATTTAACCTGGAGATTTTGAAATAGTAATGGAATGATACATCTAGGATCCCTCCAAAACTCATATTACATTTTAACTAGAGATATAGCTTAAATCATTTAGAATATAGCATATAAAACCACCATACAAGTGGTTACTAGAAAGATTTGGTTCCTTTTTAACCTGCCTGTGACAGTGCAGCATTGCAATGAAGCCAATGGGAGAAACAGGCGAGTCTGGTCCCTTACTAGGATTTTATCACCTTGGTATACTCAGATAAAGACCAGAACAGTATGCCATTTTCTGAGTGATTCCTTTTTTATTCAAACTCTATGAGGGCTTACCTTAAGAAATATATGAATATATGATGCTACTGAGTTCAGCAAGTTGCATGATTTATGAAACCAGGGGCACCATTTCTTGCTGTCACTTGTACGCGATCAGTTATTGTAAGTGCCTATCACTTGTTATACGTTGACTTATTGGAGGCTAGAGACATCCTTTTAGAAGACTTCCACACACAGGTATCGGGGCACAGTACCCAAGAACCACTTTTCAGCCAGCCAGTGAAATAGATGTTTCAGGCCACATTCTCAGTAGATAGAAATCATGCTATCCCTTTGCTTTTCTGATTTACCTCAGCTCTGAGAATCTGGCCTATTATCAGTGACCTTCTACCTGACCATTTTTGGAGCAGTTTTGCTCTGGCACAGTGTAGTGATGCTGAGACATTTTCCCAGAAAAATACAAAATGTTATACACCATCTCACGTCAGGTATTCTGTACCTTAAATTGGTGGAACAAAGCATGTTATTTCCACTTAGTGGGAAGAAACTAACATTGTTATTTCTACTGCTCTAGTGTCAGGGCTTTTTATTTCCACTGCAGTGGTTGTACAGGCTCTCATAACCCATAAGCCAACATCCACCCTGCCAAAAAAGAAAAAAAAAAAAAAAAAAAAAAAAAATTGGCTAGTCTAAAAAACATTAAAAAAAAAAAAAAAAAAAAAAAAAAACTTGGCTAGTCTATAACACATTAAAGCATACAAAAGAAAATTGACTCCAGGCTGCAGCTAGAATGGAAATGTCTATTCTCCTGATAGCAGTGGGTGGGATTTGACTAAAAAAAATTTTTTATATATATATATATACATACACACACACTTCCAGATGATGCAAGTAGAAAAACAAACAAACAAAAAATCACAAAACAAACTGAGGGTGTGTATTGATCACATGCTAGCTTCAAAGAGGGGAATAGAAACACAAGTACTACCTGCTTACAGTTGTATAAAATAAATACCGCTCAGCTTGAAAGCTTCTGGACACAAGTGGTCAGACATAAAGGACCAGCTACACACTGCCCTCTGTCCCCAGCGTGCTGAGCAGCTTCTGCCAGCTCCCAGCCATGGGCTCTCGGTTTTGCGGTGTGCGAACCCAGGCCAGCAAAGGGAAGGGTAGGTTTTACAAGGACTGGACATGGTGGGGAATAAAAGGTCTTGTTTTTATTACTCATCAGTGGGGAAAAAAAAACAGGCCTCTTCTCCATGAAACTAAGACTCCCTTGCTCATGTTTATGTGGCTTTATTAACACCTGACATACTTTTGAATTGAGGGAAACTCCAAAAGGGAAACGACAAGATGCCATTTTCTGGTGAAAACAATGGTTCTGTTATTTGTGAATGTAATGATTTTCTCCAGTTGATAAATTCACACAAAATATGCACAAAAATATGAAAAAAAATCAATAGAGATTATCACCTTTCACCTTGGAATATGCATGTAAGTGCTCTTTACAGCGCTGTTTTTTTTTCCCCATGAGGCTCTATTTAGTCCAGACTGACTTGACAACTTGCAACTTGAGAATATGATACAGAAAACTGTGTAACATAGCAGTTCTCATGAAATGAAACTATTTTCAGTAACATCCTTTATGAAATAAATTCAAATGACTCCAGCCCTCAAGTTTGAGGGTGATACCAGTGTAAGATGTATGTGGCTTGTATTACTAAGTGTAGGAGATATTTTGAAACAGTGCCCCCAACAAGAACCTGCAATAAAACCTAGAATTAATATTAATCCAGAATAAACCCCTCTCACCAGTACCACCTAATATCTGCCCAGTTACCATCATACATCCTCACACAGCAGCAGAAACGGGACCATCCTGAACCCTATTTCTCAGAGGAGGCTCAGAGGAGCTGGAGAAGACCTTGGCCCAGCGTGGGCCCACCTGGATTTGTAACAGCGAGCAGAAGACAGCTGCAGGGAAGCAGTACCACGGCTCAGCAGAGCGGGAAAACGCTGAGCATCCTCAAGCTGGAAGCTGGGGATGCTCGGCTCAACACCTTCAGCCAGCCACAAGAGCAGCGTAGCATGTGCAAGAGTGGCAAGCCCTCCGTGCATGCAAGCAGGAGATCGGAGCAAGCACTTTTCCCCTGGAAAAGCTGTCGGATCCGCAGCAAGGCAGAGCGCTGGCCGGCGGAGGTCACTGTGGCTCCGCGCCGTCTGTCCTCAGGCCACTTCGGGAAAGCAGTGTGATGCTGGAAGAAAGGGAATAGCGACATTTTTTATTCCCCCCCTACCTCCCCCCGCCCCAGCATGTACAGTTTATAAAAATGGGGACTAACTGATGGCTGTAATTTTGATGGAGATTTACCTGTAGGCAAGACGGCAATCAAACCCACACTATTAACAGAAGGCTGATTGAGTTAATGAATATAATTGTCAACTCTACAAACTGATTCAGTCTGTCTAATAATCTATCAGTTTGTCTTTCCTCTTGCAGTTTGTCCCCATTTGCATCTTGCTGTACGGTGACTGCAGGTGAATAGTTAAAATCCCTATAAATATAAAATTGTTTGAGGGAGGGCTGATGGATGCTCAGGAAAGAAGAAGGGATCTGCTATGCAGTGTAGCATAATTTATCACTGTTCAATTAAAAGAAGGAAATCTGGGCTAGGCAGCTGAACTAGTAGGTAATGTTACCCTTTATCATACGGCTGGTCTGGACCAAATTTGGGTCTTTGACTCATTGGAGTAAGTCTGGAAATAAACATGTCCTTAACTTAAATGCTTTACAGTGTGATTGATGAGATAGCATACAGAAAGCGTTGCATAATGTTACTGGAGACTGGTGGTGCAAAATAGCATTAATGTCTTCCAGGGAGTGGGAGAGAGGAGTTGGGAGGACACACTGAAAAACACCTCCCGTGGGTCAGAACTTCAGGACACGGTCAGCTTGGTAAGCCCGAAGCAACACTGCAAAGCCCACCTCCTGGTCTGCAGGTGGCCTGCCCTACGGGGAGCCCCGAGGGGCTGCAAGGAAAGGCTTTCCATCCTCCCCATTGGTCAGGCTCAAGTTCCAGAGAGAAGGCTGCGAGAAGATGAGCACTGAACTATTGAGTACTCAGAAAAGCTGAATTCAAAGCTCAGGTCAGGGTCAAACCAAATTCAGAAGAGCCCTATCCAGACCAGGCAACCCTTCTAGGGGCAGTTACCGTAAGTGATCTTTTCAGAAGTATCAGAAAAAGCTTACACGCAACTTTTGAAAGAGGTATGCATATTCATCCTTCATACAAGAACTTGACCCCAGCACTCAGAGTTGCCATCACTGCAGGGGTGAGAGAAAGCATACAGCAAGAGAGTAACCTGCTTTTTCCCTGGGGTCAGACACGAGCAAGAAAACAAAAATAAGAACACAATATACAATTGTCAATAATATAAAGAAGCATTACAGCATGAAATAATAAGACATACCTTTTAAAGAGGGAGAAACCTGTATTTACTAGGAAGCCACTTATAAACACTACCAACAAAGCTGAAAGAAGCATACACTCATAGCAAGTGAGATCAGAATTACAAGACAAGGGCAGGAGCTGCTCTTTTTCATGCAAAGCAACAGATTTCCCTCACCTGTTCCAAGAGAAAGATCAGGTGGAATCACTTGAGGAATCAGATTTACCCCTGCAGTATGTTGGTTGTCTGCGAGTGAGCCTTTTAGGCCACTACATGAAGAGGACAAAGATATGTGTAGGTCTGACAGCTATATTTTAATAGAGGACGCTAGGTTGTAGCTTGGATCTCCTCTAGGTGATCTCATGGAAAGAAACACAAATATAGCTGCAGTACAATTAGCCTGTGAATGCACTGTGAGTGATGTACTGCTTCATTGGGACCATGGGTGGACATAGTTGTGCAATTAAAAAAAAAGAGGTATGGGGGGGAGACTTATGTGAATTCTCCTAGCGAAGAGGCAACCAACCCTCTGGAAATCCAGTCTCAAATAGCTGTATGTAGGTAGCATCGTATTTTGCCATCTTCTCTTCATCTACAACTTTTTAACACATACATGATGACACCAGGTCTATCTGTGTTCTGACATGAATCTGCATTCTCAAAGCCTTGCATATAGGAGATGGAAAAAGATTTATAACCCATTGCCTTATATTTCAGCTGTCCCTTATCTAGCTCTTACATATCATTCATTTTGTTTAACAGAAGAGCATTTTGCTTGTCCTGTCTTGCAAAGTTACAAGCCTTTTTCCAGTGTAAAGCATCCTTCCCCTCCCAAATTTTCTTATGCTGTGTCCCCGTGTATGTCATAGCTAGTAACTGGTTAATTCTCATTGTCTGTACAACTGCAAGTTTATCTTCAAGTCAGCTGGATTAGACAGGAGGTTCCAGAGGCTACGCTGCCATGGAATACACTTACTTGAAATTTAACATGAAGTTTAATCAATAAAAATATCAGCAGTAAATTTGTCTCATTCTGCTTTTTTTTTTTTTTTTTTTTATGCTGTAGAAATGCCTGAGTATAAATGGCTTTCAGCTGTTCCTGAAGAGATGCCTTTGTCATTTACAGAGCACTTTGTGCTTCACAACAATTCCTATTACAATGCCACGACTTAAATTTGCTGTGCCCCAATGCTCTTGAAATGCCTAGTCATCTGATGGGAAAGGAAGTCTCATTTGGTGCTTGCATGTAGATATTACCTAAATCAGCAGTGTCTGTAATCTATTTGCATATGTAAACATTAAAAAACTCAGAAAAAAAAAATATATATGTAAAAAAAAAATAAAAGAAGAGAAAAACCTCTGCTCCAAAGAATAGTGGAACTGTTTGTTGGCAACTCCACTGAATGAGTCAATATCTCTTGCTCAAAAATGAAACGTTAGCTAAAAGTTGAATTAACTGAGTAAGCCAACTAATTGAACTCTTAATCATGACCCGTAAAAATAATAGGGTTGTTTGCTTTTCTATTTTTTTATGCATATAAAGACTGTCTGATAGGCATTTTTCAAAGGTGGTGAGAGGAAAGCAGGGATTTTATGTTCGCTGCTCAAGTCCTGTCTTGCCTACCTGCCTGTGAGAACTGAAAAGCTATTTACATTATAGCATCAGAAGAGTCAAGAGCAAAAATGTCATTTAGGAGAGAAAGGGTTTTTAGTTAAACTGTTTTGAATTTTTCAGTTTGTTTAATTATGGTGACTAAAAAGCATTTGGAAAGAGGATGTTTTATTTTAGATTCAGCATCTATAATACTTATATTATGGTGTGAAAGCTGCACTAGATGAGTGATATCTTGGCAGATCTCCCAGGAGCTTAAGTGGGGCAGGATTTTACCCTTTACTTTTAAAACAAACAAGTATAGGAAAAAAAAATAGAAAAAGATTCAGATTTTTCATTGTAATAAGGAAAGAAAAAGAACACCCGCTTAGTTTTAAAAAGATCTTTGGCACGAGTCCTTCACAAAAGGACTTTTGACAGGCCATTGGGTCAGGACTTTTGTCTGAAAATATCTACTCTAAATATAATTCAGGAATAAAAGCCAATTTTTTTTTTGGGGGGGGGGNTAGTAATTTGACAGAGACTTGGCCTTTCATTCTACTTGAAGGATCTTACTACAATTCATAATTTGAAATAGTAGTTCAAATTCAGACATATGTATAGTACCACAGCAGACCGTTTCTCTTTGGAAAGAGCAAAAAACTTTCCTATTACTTTTAATACTTATTTTGTGATTTTTATGCAACACCAATAATGTTATTATCTCAGCATTGAGACAATGAATATAAACTGTAAATTCTCTTCTTTGAGACATTTAAACCTTTGATGGATAAAATGCTAACAAATGTGATACTAATTAAGAAATAATCCTGCACAATAGTGAAAGATGTTAGATCTTGACGAGTAAATGGAATGTCTCCATTTTTAATATTTTTAAATCTGTGGTAGGCAGAGGATAATGTTCTTAATTTGTTACTTTTTAGTTGAAGATCAAAGCGCATTATAAATTAACCTTGATTTGAGCAACACTTTTTTTCTTCACATACTGTAGGCCTGGGATTTTTTGAAATAGTCAGTAACATTTGGGTGGGTAGGTAAAGCAATATATGCTCCTTCTATGGCCAAAATGTAACATAAGTAAATTTCCATGGTTGCTAGTAAGTGTAAATATTTTTAATCTTAAAATCTAGTACAAAATGATTGAGTTGACTTTCCAAAAGTACTCAGGTGCTACAATGACAGGCAAAGCATGATGTCTGAAGCGGGGAGGTTGTATTGGAGGGAACGCTGTTCAGCACAAGGGTGGCTGCTTTAATTTACAGGTCCCCACGGTCAGCAGCAATGGGATTGGCTTTGTGCAGAAGAGTTTCCCCTTCTCAACCATACCAAAGCACGTATTCGGGGAGCTGTATATTCACACGCTTATTTCTTGTCCCTGGAGATGAGCTTATTGATTAGTCACATACTTAAACACATGCTTAACTTTAACAGCTTTTTTAAGCTGGGAACTAATTCACTTGCAGTAAGTTTCAGTCTTGTGCAGTAGGGATATACATTAAAAAAAAAGAAAAAAGGACAAAAGGAAAAAAAAATGGATGTATGACCTTAAAACAGGCATTAGGCAGATTTGAGGCATTCAATCCACTGTTGAATCTAGCCCATAATGTTTCTGCAGTTTTTCTTCCAAAACATGGGCAAAAGCATTAATCACTGAAGGTAGCAGTAACAGTGGCAGTATATGACAGGCATTAGTAGTGAGAGAAAAATTGGCTGTGTAAACATAATACTTTATTCAACATTACATACCACTCCAAAACTGTTGTTTTGGAGGGTTGAAAGGTGTATTTTTGGAACAGCAAGTAAACAGGGTATAGAATGACTTCTGATCCATATTATTCCACTGTGTCTCAAATATTTTAAAAATAATTTAGCTGAAAATTTCATCATGCAATTCCTACACATTCATTTTTTAACTATATAATGTTTCACAGGTTGACATGTGAAATCCTGTTCACAGATGTATTTCGCGCCAGTAATAAAGAGAAGTACCCATTAGAAATCAGAAAATTTAGCAGACAGACAAACCTGCAAATATTATTTCAGTTTCAGTTAATTAATTACAGAAGTGGCAAGATTTTCTCAGTACCAATATTTACAAATGCTGTTACTGGTCTGAGTAACCCAGAGCACAGTCCTCAGAAAGGGCTCTTTTGGACTAGTTGTACCCAGAGGATTGGCAAAGAACCAGCTTATTTCTCTTAAAGTTGTTTTCTGAATAAAAGTAAAGCTTCTTATTTTTGAAGACAGCCTCCAGCCAACCTTTAAAACCCAGCTGTTCTCCATTCTCATTTTTCTTCTCCCCCCCCTTCTCTTTTTAATTACTATTATTTCTTTTTTGTTTGCAAACACTCATTCTATCCCACTTATATCCTGTAGTGGGACAGTAAGCCTCCAAGAGCTTTGGGTTTACAAGAACCTGTTATGTCCCATTTTCCAGCTGGAAAAGTGATTCTCAGGCAAGGGAAAATGACTTGTCTAAAATCACACAGTGAGCTTAACGATAGAACCAAGCATTGACCATTTAGGCAGTGGTCAGATGATCAGTAAGGTTGGATTTCTGCGTTACTGGATCACCTGGCAATACAAATTTGGTGCAGCCAGGAATGCATTCCTGTTGAAATATTCACAGCACACAGTGCTTGTGTCAGCTGGTGCCATGAAATAGCCCAGACTACATGAATCCCATATGTCATTCATTCTCATCTCTCACTTGTAGTTTGTAGTTCTCCGTCTCCCCTTCCACGAAGCCTCTGGATCTGTGAGAAGGACTATGAGTACCATCAGAAGGTTATACTTCAAATACAGGCAGATCAGCAATATGGGGAGAACGTGAGAACGCAGATGTTCCCAAAGATCTGCTTGCAGCTGTTTCTTGGGAAGGTGCACACTGAACACTGAGGAGAAAGGGACTTTAGTTATCTGGGAGGTGGCTGTTCTTGGCTCTTAACGTTCTGTTACCAATCAGTTTGGGGCTGAAAAGTCAGGAAGACAGTGCTGAAGTTCAGCATGCTGTTTGGAAGGCTCCCAGCTCATGATGCGAGTGTGACATGCAGGAAGTCAAAATAAGCATTGCTCAACTGAATATGTATCCTCTCTCTCTGTCTTATGACCTCTTCTGATTGTTTATCACCTTCTTGGTCACTGCGACAATGTTCTGGGGTCATCTTCAGCTGGTCTCACAGTCCTCACGAAGCTTGTGGTTTTCATACCCCTCAATTGATTGATGACCTAGAGACAGGAGAGTCTGCTGTCATCGTCATCCGGTCATGTCATTGGGTGGTTCCAAAAATATCCCATGCCACACTTTCTTCTCCCGGGTATCCTTGTACACTGCTTGCGTTTGGTTTGGGTTGTCTTTCTGGGGTCTGTACACTGCGATCTTTAAGCATGCAATGCCTTACTGATCTGCTGAGCCAGGCCCAGGCTTGGAGTCACTCCAGGCGAGAGGCAGCAAGATACAGTCCTTGGCATTGATGAGTCCAACTACTAGACCCTGAGACACAACCAGGGTGATGGGGCTCATAGAAAATAAGATCCTCACCTGTGGATTGTCCTAGCAGAGCATATGTTTGCTCACAGGTTGGGTGAGTGAGGTTATGGTGATGACTGGTGCCGTGGTAAAAAAATGACTCTAGTCAAGCACCAATAACATTTCAAACTGGTGGGACAGGATATGATTCAGTCTGCTGATCACATCAAGGAACTCTCACTTCAAAGTGCAGGGAACAGGAAGTTAGTAGAAAGGGACTGGGGAAATACTCAAGGGGCTACAGGGGGAATCTGCTACTGGAGTGGGGTGGTCTCCTAATACTCATTTAAGTCAAATATTTTGATAAGTTCCACAACATTTTTATTTTTATTTTTTTAAATAACAGTTATTTGCGCTTTTGGTCATCTTGTTTCTCACTTGGGTTTAGGTGCTCTGAAACTGCAGTAGCCATAGTATCTATCCGTCTCCTTGGCTTCCCTACATAACTAGGTCAGATATACTCTCCCAAGTTCAGCCAAACTGAGATCATTGCAACGCATTCAAAGATGGTGTGACACATTTGTACCATATGTCATTCTTCATCAGATCCTGAGTGGTTGAGCAGACAGGGAAAGTTTAAGTTATCTATCAATCTATAAAAACATTCTTTACTTAGCAAAGCATTAGTCAGATAATATTTCTGTTCACCTATGTTTATCAGTGTATAAATATAGTTCATTTTGAGGATGCAGTTGTGACTGAAACATTAGAACAGATTGCAGACAGAGCTGTACAAGGGTATGGTCTATACAAGGGTATAAGCTAGCAATCACATGGGCGGCACTGTTAGTTAGGAAATAAGGGTGTAGTCAGATTTGCTACTGCAAATGCACCAGGAGAAGTTTAAGAAATTACCTCTCCCAGCTCTTCATGACTACTTCTCAATTTTATGACAGAGCTGCCAGAATGATCCTGCTTCAGTTCATCCAGCTCAACCTAAACCAGAGATGAAGGTGATTTGAGAAAACCTGGCTGATTAGGCATTGAATCTACCAGGATTTACATAATATGTTCTGGTGGCTCAACAGTGGGTTGGAAACCACCAGCTGAAAGATGGTAAATGACAACTGTGGACAGTAATGAATAGTTAGAGGTCGTAGTATCTTGAAGGCTCCAATTACTGCCATTGCAACTCTGTGATATGCCTGAAGATATGGTGTGGGAGTGACCCGACTCTGCCAGTGACTCAGCAATTAGCCCCAAAGGCAACATGGCACATTTCTCTGTGCCTCCATTTCCCATCTGTGAGAGCAGAATAGTGCCGCACATTCACTTCTGCTTACTACAGTTTGCTTTGAAACCAAGTGTAAGGATTCAACATTAAATAAGAATTTCTCAAATGCATCACGAGGGACCTAGGCACCTACTGAAATATAACTAAAACAGTAGTTAGAAATTACTGGAGATACAGCCGTATCCTTGCAATAACAACAGTTACACTTCATCTCTTTCATATTCTCTTTCTCATATAGAGATATCAGAAAGCCCTTATTTCCCCGTATTGAGATCACATGGCAACCCTTTTCTTGGAGCAAAATGCCTGCTAAAACATTTTGGTTTATGTAAAGGCACAAAGTGGTATTACCTATGGGGCTTCAGGCTGCAGGGGCCTCCAGGCAAAATACTCTACATGCTGAAGAGGAAATGCAGTTACTGAAGTCAAGTTTATGTTTTTTAACCTATTTTTCTTGAGATAACTTTGTCAGATTGTCAAACAAACTCTCCAAAGGGATTTGAGTCACAACCACATTAAACTGGAATCCAATCTTGTTATGCTGGCCTCAGCTAGTGGATATTCCCTCTGAGCAAGCCTGCACTGTATTAAGCTGCCTTCTGTTTCTTCAACCTAAGCTGTGAATGTATAATCATATTTCCTTTTGAAAATGACTTGTTTTTCTTCATTACAGAAACAGGATTGATTTTCCTACAGAGTGTTACACTTGTCGAAGCAGCCATAATCAAATTTTAGTATAATGTCCCTACACAAGTAATTCCTACAATTAAAACTGGAACCGTTCTGAATACCTGTTGGGCTGGATTCTAATCTTTGTGTATATCTGGAACAGGTCCACTGAGAACATGGGCCAAATCCACAGCTTGTACAAAGTCAATGAAGCGTCGTCTGTAGATACCAATTGTGGGTAAAACTACCTACTTGCAGTGAAATAAACAGAGTCACTTATTAATACTGGTATGACAAAAGGAAAAAAAAAAAAGATCCAATAAATCAAAATGAATTCCCTTTCATATCACTGAATGAAAGAAGCTAAATAATTTTAAAAAAATTTGCAGTATCCCAAACATTCCCTCATCTAACCCCAAATAAAATAAAGTGAAGGCGGATACAAGGATGGGAATGTTTTGGTAGTTAGCTTAGGAGAGACTTCAGTGGCCCGAGAAGTCCCCCAAGGTAAGAGCGCACTAGCTCAGCAGGCTATATTTTGGGTGAAAAGCCTTGCAACTTAATGAAGACATTTGGATCAGCCTTGAAGAAAGCTTGGGCTAACGCTGCATCCCTTTGTGTGACTCTCAAGTGCTGCTTTTGCTGCCTCTTCAGCAAATCCATGACTTCTTTGTGAAATCCTGTGTTTAAGCTGCCATGTTTACTTATATGGGATATGGGCCATGTGATCTACACAAAATTTATTTTTGAAAAAAAGTTTTTAAATACCATTTCTAGTGCTTTCCATTTTTCCAGGTTTCTTCCCATCTCCCTTCTCCACAATATCCTGTCTCCACTGTGCTCTGCACCTTTGCAGTCTTTTCTTCTTTGTCTTCCTCAATTGGAAAAGTCCCAACTGAATGGACTTTACTTTGAAAAGGTATTTTCAGGATTGCTGAAAATACCTGAAGTGACCTGCCCTTGTATATCTGCAACAGGGGAATTAAAATCAAACCCAGCAAAGAGGTGCAAACCACTCTGTGATATTATTACAATGATTCTGCAGGTCATTTCCCAGACCCCCAGTAATTACTTATAGCCCTAGGACGGGTATACCAATTTTTTCAAATTCACCTTTCCTGGATAAAACATCCTGCCTTTCCTGTGCACCAGTCGCCAACAAGGCAGGCACAACCCTTCTTCAATTGACTGATGCATACTCATTCACGTGCTCCGAGTCTCACACTTTTCTCTTCTACACGCACACTAACATGCGTGCGTGCACACATACACACCTGCAAAATGCTGAGAACCTAAGTCAAGCAAATGATTAAGGCAAAATGTGTTTTAAAGAAAAAGTTGAATCACAGCTCTCACTGCTTGGCAGCAGCTGGGTGATATAAAACTAGCCATAAACTCGCCCTAAAGGGCAGCTCTGGATTTCCTCCATTACAGGGGGATGAATGTTTAAAACAGTGCAAACAAGAATGCTGCTGAATTTGCAGCTCCACCTATTTTCAGAAGGTCAAGTAGCCTGACCTCCTTACAGACACACACACAGAAGTAAGTGAAAATAAACAAAGTGTTTGCCAGCATGCCTTTTGCTTCCATCCACTTAGTATTATCTATTGTAGTCATTCCATTGGAGAACATCATGTTATTAAGGGAGGCCAGCTCTGCCAAGTGTTAGTCCCCCAGAGGGGACTCACCCATGTGTTAAACATTTTAGCTCTCATAATAGAAGGCTATGCTCTATATTTCAATGACAATTCACTTAGTGTTTACAGATGAAATACTTGGGAGTACATCCCAGCAAGCAGCGTTTGCTTTCGATACTGAGAGAGTGGGCAGTAAAATATGTAGTGCATACTGATTGTGAGACAGATGTGTCTTGTGGCAGTCAGCAAACCAGACACTCATGTTCATCTCAGGCACCTAATGTGCCGAGATATGGAGAGCTCTAAGCACATTTTACTTCTAGAGGCAGCAAGTAGCTAGGAGAGTGGGGTGGCTGGAGAGCATCAGAAATGTAGCCTTCCTTTACAATTAGGCAAATGAGCTGCTCCTTTCTACACAAGGTCAGTCTGAAGGCATCCTGTGATAGAAAAGGTGGAAATATCTCCAGCTGCTTGTTCTGCTTTAGAGGGGAGAACAGACTTCATGTAACTTTGTTGTTGTAAGCAAAGGGTAAGTAAATATCCAGGGGGAAAAAACAGGGAAGAGTGGAGCGAACTGCAGATTCCCCATGGAGTCATTCACACCAATACTCTTCTAAAGCAGTCTGGCATCCAGAAGCAGCATGCGCTTTGGAGGAATGTTCCAGTTTCAGTTTCCTTTAAGTAGATTTGACTTTGTCTCATTTAAAGCGAATGTGTTGCTTTGTTGACATGAAAGTTTTGATGACACACCACCCTAATTGTTCGCCGCTGTAGAGAAGCACAAACCTGCAGCCGATGCTCCATGACATGTTTTTGTGCTTCTCTTTGTTATAGTTTTCCACCAACTGATCATCACAGCAAGTCAACCTGCAAATAAGTACTCCTGAGCACTTTAATGAGGCCCTTATCCCTGGTCAACTTAGGAATACTCATTGGCCTCTCCCCTGTTGAACAGCAGCAACTCCAAATAACCCTCCCATTAAAATGAATGCGCTGCTGTCAGAGATGTCAGGTTGAAGGGGCGGCAGGCTTCTGAAGCCAGTTATTGCATCATTCTTCTGCTGGGCCAAGGTACAATGCCTACCAGAGTGATTAGAGCAATTACTCAGCACTGTTTGTCACAGTCAATCAGATCTGACCAGCATGAATGCAGCCCCGACCTAGACCTGCCTCTCTAGCAAAGCATTAGTATTGGTTGTCATCTTTCTCTTCAGTAGCTCCATGCATGCGCCTAAGTTGGGAACGCACTAAGAAAACTTCCTAGCAATTATTTCTCTTTCATTTCTCTCCTTGATAGACCTCTCCAATCATCTGGTGTGTGCTTTCTTTTCTTTTGTTCTTTCTATGCGTGTTCCTGCTGATGTACACTGTCGCTTTCTGCCAACAAGTTAACTAGCAAAACCTACTTGCTTGGAAGTCACTAACATCACTTAGTCTCTTTCGTTACTTTAGCAGGAACCAGAGAAGGCTGCTTGCTGGGAGCTAACGCAAGATATGAGGGAAACTCCAGTCTTAGCAAGTCCAGGTCTCTGTACATTTCCTTTACAGCAATACAACCTAGTATGAACATTTTGTAGTAGACTGCATAAAGATTAAAACATACAGATAAAAACTCAAGGTCAGGTAAGGAATGTTCTTTGATTTCTTTTTGTATGGCTGGAATTAGGATATTTAAGAAGAATTGTGCTTGAACCCCCTGACTCAAGTTGCCTGGCATCTGTACACGCGTACTGGTTCTCACTCTTGATCTTCACGACATCTTAAGCTTTGCTTGAGATCTGCAGAAAAGCAAGAACAAGCAAATCTCTGCTCCCTGCTCTCCTGCTTTCCCTACATGGACACAAGCATCCAGTTGTGCTGCACCTCTGAACCGCCACCCTCTCTCCTCTTTTCTCTTTTTTTCCTATGCACATATAAGAAAGATACTTCATCAGTAGTACCAAAGGAAGAGCCAAAAAGCACAGAGACATATATTTCAGGAGGCTGAGATGCTGCAGTGAGATAACTTCAGGCAGATGAATGGATGAGGAAACTTGAGGCAGCCTGGTACTCCCCAACAGCACACTGCCACAAATTTCCTGCATGCAGATCTGTAAGGGAGACTATAGGACAGGATTTCACGTGGCTCATGCCAGCAAAGGTTCTTACACTGCTTCCATCTATTGTTAATAACGAAATCAAAAAGATAATGACAAGAATGGGTGTGTGAACAACAAGAATTCAAATCTCAGTAAGGGAGAGATCTAGAGTGTGCATTATTATGATTATTGCTACTAAGAAAAATGCCTGCATTGTTACAGCTGTTGCTAGTAATGAAGGAATAAGGGGCCCTCTGATGACAAACAATTCCATTAGCTACTTTGTCATATTAGGACAGTAATTTCAGTACTGCTTTTAAAACAGTTGTTCAAAGCTATCAGCAATATAGTATTAAATACAAAATGCCTTGTAATTATTTTTCCAGGAAGCAGTTACATACTACACAGTTCATATCATATACTATGTTCTATGATCGTCCAAGGACCTTAAAGTTTAGACAGGTTCCCAAACACTTTGCTAAAACCAGGAAACATATCTACCTAACACATATCATTGGAGATGATTCTTTCACATGCCCCTTGAATTGTCGTTTCTCGGCTTGGCCCAAGCATTCAGCACTCTGATACTCTTTGGATACCATGGATAAAGGTATTGGGATGCTGGGCACAACAAAGAATATTTCAGCTCTCCAACTTCAGGGATAAAAATCCAGGATGCTTTGTAGTTTGTTAGATCCTTAAATCCTTAGAAAAGGTTTAAGGATAAAAACCTACAGTTAGATTGAAAATAATACACATTTGCATTAATATAACAAAATTACAAATAGATGAAATAAGAAAATGTATTACTAAGATTATACTTAATAATAATAAGTATCTTCTTAGCTGGTTTAGCATCTCAACTGCTTGTCAGGCTGGCTGATTAGCCTTTACAACATACCCCAGGGCTGGCGTATCCTGGCAAAATATTAAAGGTATATTTTTTTCTTGCTAATAAAGATGGTTGCCAGAACCATCCAGCACAACTGCTCTGCACAATCTTTTTCTTCTGTAGCTCAGAAAAGAGTAATTGTTTCTTCTTGTTTACTCTTCATTATTGACAGTAAGGAAGTAAGGCAGGGGATCAATTCTTTTACCTTTTCTTTAAGGTTACCAATTGCTTATCTTAATTGGCAAATTCCTGGCTTTGGCTTTAATCTGTCTATTCTTGCAATCTAGGACACAATAGCAAAGCTTTATAAATTATACAGCAATTGTCAGTAGATGTATCTTATTAAATGTAACTGTAATCAGCCTTTTTTTAACAGGAACTTATGGGCTTGAATTCAAAATGAAGGACGAACCCCTGGTTTGGTTGGTTTGCTTTGGTAACATCCCCTACTTGCTGTTAGTTAAGGGAGTTCACCAGGGTTCTTTCATGCTTAGCTTAGAGGGCAACCAGAACCACTCCAAAACTCTTGTCATGACAGCCTCATGCTGGCTATTTACACTGACTGTTGTGATGTTTCTTGAGTCTGAGGCAGGAAAAAAGGAAATGTTGGTACTAAAACATTCTAAAAAATTATTACTAGGAAATGGGTGGTCATGGAGGCAATACGGCATACAGAATAACTGAAGAAATTCAAAAGCTCATAGTCTTGAATATATATATTCTTGAATATAAGAAATTAATTTAATTACATGGCTGCAAAATGGCATTTAACCAATCAGCTTGTTTTCTGCTGTGCAGCCAACAGGTTGCTACAGGGGCACTGCAACTTCTGCTGCAACTTCTTCCCCCGTAAGTGGTTTGAGAGCAAGTGCTCTTACCCATAGAAAACACATTGAATTTCGTGATTCTTCATGGGGGTGAATCCATTGCAGGACCAGAGCCTTAATGGAGCTAAAGAAGCTGGCAAATGCTGTTTCTCACTGTTTGACTGCTCTCAGGTTTGTAGATTGTACAGGTGGACATGCTTCTGTCGCTGGTAAAAGACCTTATTGTGGTAAAAGACCCTATTTGTGAAACTCAAGAAAACAGTAGAGACTAGTGAAGTCAGTGGAAATGCTAAGTATACACATAGGGCACAGCCAGGCCACCAACTTTGTAGACTTTTCAAAATCTTGAACTCCAACAAAATTCACCTGTCCATAAAAAAAAAACACAGTAATTAAATAGTAATTGCTTGTGTGTCCTGATATTTTCTTGAAATGTTCTGGAGTACAGCTTTAATTTGCCTCTCACGTTGGCAGTTCTCCCACTAAGATGCGAGATAGTAAGATGGCCAATAAGCTCAATCAAAAATGTTTTTTTTATAAAAAAAAGTCCTTAAGAAAACAAACAATACCTCTTACACTGAACAGTTTTCCTCGTGCAATAACTTCACTACTTAACTGAACTAATGACATAGTGCTACACTCAAATTAATTGTTGGCAAAACTATGACTAATTGAAATTCTGCCAACATTAATCTAGTGGAAGAATGGCAGACCTTGGTGATGCTGAAAAGTTTTGCAAGTGCTGAGGAAAAGGCAAAGAAAAAGAAAAGTCAGGTTGTTGTATCTGATTCCACTGCAGCTGATTGCACCTGGCAGTCCATCTCCGTCTGAGCTGGCAGCCGAGTACACTACAAGGCTGTGTCTTTTTGCGTCTATTAAATCTGAATGGATTTAATAAATTCAAATATCAGCTTTCTTTTTCCTGCTTTACTGACTTCTCTCTGGCAGGAGCTGACTTCTCTCCATGTAGCTGAATAATCATTATTGTTATTACTTGCTATTTTAATCATTGTCAATGTGCCCAGTGTTGTACAAGACAAGAGTAGTCTCTTTCACCAAAGACTTTATGATAAAAATATGGAAGTACTGACTACATCATGAACACTGTTGAGATGATGACTGTACTTATCCCACTGGAAGAAGAATTTACCAAAATGATAAATAGCAAATAACTATTTTTTTCCAAGCCTCGTAGAAAGTTTACACTTCTCTGCTCGTGCTTTTGGAGCACCCTGGGGACCATTAGCACTGCTGACAAGTGCACAGGCTTACCCAGGTTGGTTTCAAGTGGTCTGAGCAGTTGGCTGTGGCAGCCTGGAGCCCCACCTGAGTTAGTTACTCTGCCAAGAAGCAGAAGGTTAAAGCTTTTATGGGAATGGATTGCAGTTATTCTATGCAGTGCTCAAGCTGACTGGCAGCACAAAATAACTGTTTCATCGTTGCATTTCAAACTGCTCCCCCCTTTTAGACATTAGCTGGAATATCAGCAGCACTTGAGCTCCAGCAGACCCCCATGATAAGTCCAGACAACTGAAAGGCACCTCTTTAAAAAAATAATAATAAAAAAAACACTGGTTACCTTTGGGCAGTGGTAACCCTCCAGCTCTACGCTGAGCCAGCAGTGCAGAGGAGAAAAGCTATTAGCTGAATAAATTTGTGGCCACAGTAAATCTAGCCATAGAACACCAAATTCCAGATCAAAAATGTTTCAGCTATAGGATGCAAAGCACTGAGCCAGGATAAACTTACTCCACCATTCCAAATGTGCTGAAGTATTTTGGTGGATTAAGTTGGTAGTTCTGGGCTTCTGCCAAATTACATATTGTCTGCTTCATTCAAACTTTTGCTTATAAGCTAGCGTCTGATCTGTCTCAGCTCAATACCAAGTTCACACAAAATAAAGTCTGCATAAACACTGTATCGTGTACATGGGCTAATTCAACATAAAAGCAGTCCTGTATATGTGCATACCTGGACAAGATCTGTACCACGCTGTGCTTCAGTGCCGGAGGTCTGATACGATGAGTGCAGAACATCGCCTTCATCTATAATGTGGGAAGTAACCGGGAGGAAAGGTTTCCCTTGGCCTGAAACCAGTCTCATGAATTCTCACCCTGGTCTAGGCTACATATAATATTAATCACACATTAATGGTCTGCTCCCATGGTTATGGAAAGTGGGTTCCTTTGTATCTGCTGCTGGTAGCTACTGATTCTCCAAATTCTCTACGCTAACCTGGCTGTAGCCAGTCCAGGTCTATGAAGTCTGTTCCTATTATTCCACTTGCTGTTAAGTTCTAAAATCATGTGTATACCAAGTGCAGGTTATCCATGTAGGAAACCTACAACAAAACTATGAGAATTATAAGCTTTGGTCTGGTTGTCAAACCAAGGAAATAATTTTGGTTTCATTGGAAATAATTTTTTCTTCACTTTTTGTTGGAGGGAAAAGAATTTCCCTCTTTGCTCTACCTGTGCTGATGGAACAAAGCACTTACTTTTGTGTTCATTTTTATCCTTATGGTTGTTTTTAAATTGAGTGAGGATACAGTTAACTTTGACATATGGTTTCAGAAACAAATGAACAAACAAACAAAAAGCAACTTAAAAATATTGTTTGAAAATATTCACCTGAAATATTCCTCTTTTCTCAGTTTTGCACATTCTGAGATGAGTTGTTTCAGAAAAGCAGACTCTTCTGGACAATGGATTATTTTACCTGAAAATTCTGCCTAGATTCAGGCTTCCTCCTCTCCTGTTCCTCAGTTTAGTTTATTCTTTCACAGTTCACTCACTGGAGAGAAACTTTATTCTTACACAGTTACACTCACATCTACTAGAAGGATTTGGGACCTGATGCAGGAGACCTGTCCAATTTACTGTCTCTTAATAAGATTATGGGAAGAAAAGAACAATTGCTAATCAGAATAACAAAACGCAATATGGAGCTAGATCAAGGTGACTGGTAATACGCAAATCAAATTTTCTACAGTAAGTATTTACTTCTTCTTCCATAACTTTTCTCTCTAAACCTCCTAGATTGAGGATTTATACTTTTCTCATACATGTAAAACCTGACCAAGTTCTAGCTAGATATGTGAATACTGTTTTAGACTTCGTGTACTGGGTTATTATGTTGTAAAGATTCCCTTTTGCCTTTGCATCATATTTCCAGCACGTAGTTCTGTTATTGCTTATCACAAAAATTGAGACCTTGGCTCTGGCTGCTTCAGGTCTTCCAGGCAGGTGCTACTTCCCCAGTATCTTAATTACACTCTTCCCTGGAGTTAATACACAGCAGGCACTCTGCTTTTATAATTTAACCCTTCAAAGACATGCAATAGTAAAGGAGATGATGCACACAGACAACTTTGCATAAGATCTTAAATACAACTATTCTGTTCCTACACAGCATGAAGAACTTAGATCTGGATATAGCAATAAACTTTATACACTTCACATGCCTCAATTTTTATGCCACTCCCAAAAGACCTTTGATTCAGGCCAGTCCTGACCCTTTTTCAACATAAGTTTCTGTTGGGACCGTTGAGTCTCTGCCTTTATCTCTCTGTTCTAAGTGAACTTCCTCTGCACCTAGGTGCTGCCTGATACAAAGTCTTTCCCTACGACAAGAATAAATTCCTCATGTTCTCTCACTTGTCATGTGCTTACAGTCTTGCTGTGTGAGACCTTCAAGTTTTCACAGCCAGTACTTTTGTTTCCTACAAGGGATTTTGTATTCTATAGTTCCTCCTCCCACAGAAGAAATGGACGGATTGCTTTCCTGACTTCAACTAGTAGTTGCTACACAGGGTTTACATTTCAACAGGAGAGCACTGATGTTCAGAGGGTCATATTTCTCAAAGCTGGTCAATATACGATGCAGCACAGATAGCACATTATAGATCCTACTTACTCTGATACATTTCAAGATACTGTAATTTCATGGTAAATATAGAATCCATAAGCTGCAGGTAGATTCCCCAACTTGTCACAGTTTTATTTTATCAAGCAAAGACTTAAGAGGTAGTAATGAAGCTAAACATCAGTTTGAATTAACAGTTTGAAGATGGTTAAAATGAGGGAAAAGGACTCATGTAGGTTGCCTGAAGTCACAGAAGCAGGGTACCTAACACAAACACCAGGACAGAAGAATCTTCTGGGTATCATTCTTCCATGTCAGTTATCATGGCTTACTTGCCTGCTACTTTGTAATTTAGTAAATTTAGGTCCGAATTTTTTCAGCAAAACATAGCTACTGATGAGTGGGATTAATGTATAGTTCCAGATCACATTTTAAAAAGATTTCTGCCAGGAACAGGCACTGGGTGAACACTGTAAAGCTACTGCAGCAGTGGATGAGACTGGGTGATTATTTTAATAATACTTCACTTAATGCTTTTTAATTCAAGAAAGACATATTAAAAAAAACCTGCACAGGTGTTATGTAAGAGCAGCATATACGCAGAAAGTATTTGCTTTTATCATTGCATAAATAAAAGACTGAATAACTTTCTAATGATGAATACTGGGCCTTCCAAAAAATGACAAGGAGAAAATTGTGCCAAAGTAAATACACAAAAAAGTGCCCCTTAAAAATGACTCTGTCATTGCAATTTACCTGTTCACTTGATATGTGGGACCTGAAGGGCACTTGCTACAGAAAGTTAAATAGGTTTTAAAGTATCTTTTTTTTGTTGTTTTACCAGGGGCTGTTCACAAAAGTATGGTGGTTTTGCTTACAATTTTATTTCCACTCCTTCTAAAGTAAAGGAGGGGAACACAAGACCAGTGAACATTCAAGTCTTTGATGATGGTTTCAGACTTTCCCTGTAGCTGGTGATTACTTGCTTCTCAGCCCAGTTGGTTCTGCAGCGAAGTGTATCAGCCATTTTTCCAGACAAAATGGAATGCTTTCTAATATATTTATATTTACATCTGGGGTGATGCAGCACTCCTTGCTAATGCAAAACCTACAGTTCAGCTTCACACCAAGTATTTCTTGTCACCAATTTCTTCACAAAATTATTGATAGAATTTTTACCAGAGTTCATACTCCCTTTTCTTTATGGTTTTAAGTCACGTCTGCAGTGGCTTGGGGCCAGACAGTATGTTCAAGTTCTGGCAGAGTCTGTCCTTTCCTCCATGCCTGGCTTCCCCAGAGCCTTGGTGTGAACTGTCATGTGTGCAGTGCTGGCAGTCAGGGGACGAGGACCCTGGTGGGAAACAGCACAACTTGGCAATACAGTGTCTTTATAAATACTTTTGGCTTTAACTGCACGGTAGCCTGTATGGTTGGGGACAGAGAATTCTCCAGTTCTACTTAAAGCATAGCTAATTAAAATGCTGGCAGGTTTTTGGATGATATCGTTGAGTATGAGCAATGTGCATGGATTTCTCCCTGGCAAGCCCTTCCTCTTTTGACCATGTTGTTGCTGTTATTTTCACCGTCATTAGGCTTCTGCTTTTGAAATGATTCCATGTGAATTAACAGATAATTTATAACTAAACGGTATAAGCCATGTCTAAGTGTCAGCACATTCTAACTGAAATAGGCAATGGAGTCCAATTCTCTGACATTGACAGTGTTTTAGATATCAGTTCAGAGTAAGCTAAACTGCGCCCAATATTGTTGCCATGATGCTATCACCAGTGTAACTGCAGCCTTTATTAAGGGCCAGTACAGACTGTAGTCATACACACGGCCTCCGAATTGAACATCAGCACCGTCTGTAAAAAAACTTTGCCTGAGATAAATTTAAATCACAGGAGCTCCACCTGCCTATTTTGAAACATTCAAAAGACTTAAAAACTTCAGTGACTGGAGCCTCACAGCTTCCTAACCAGGTATCCTCTCCAAGATGGGTGGCAGAAAATACCTGCATCTCCAAACAGCAATATTCCTGTTTCACACAAGGACAAATCTGCGTTCACAGAACTGAGTCAAATATGGTGATACGGGAGGTCTGCAGCAGAGGTACTTACAGAACTCACATCTCCAGTTTTCAGTCCTGTGTTTTGTCTATTGGAAGATATTCACATTTCTGTATAGCAAACATTTCTGCTAATTCCTGTGATTGTTATTGTCCTCCTTTGATCACATAGAATACCACGATGCTTGTTGGGAATAGATCCGTAATAGGTTTATTTTAGTATTTTCTACCAAGTAGAGGAGAACAGACGTCCTAGAGGAGACTACTTTGGGCAAGGAGAATGCAAACACTTGGCTTGAATAATTCCATGCTTGCTGCTCATTCCTCTGTCCTGTTATTAGTGGAACTCATTGTCAACCCATTGCAAATCTGAAGTCACTTGGGAAGAACAGTGGCATCATCGGGGCAGGGCATTAACTGTAGATGGGATATACAGCTAGCACTGCCCTCAGTAGGTCGGAGAGTATGTGGTGACAACTTCAGGTAGAAGATGACTGGGCATGGAAAGTAACTTATGCATCAGTTTGATGCTACAGTTTGTGACCAGGATGTTCAGAACACAACACGACAGGCTTGAAACAAACATGTAATCAGATGACCTTTGTCTCATTAATATATACTTGCATGATGCACTTCCATAAAACAAACCACAACATTGCTGGGGACATATCCTGGTGGGAAGAGCTATAGATAGGTATTTATTTTAATATAAATAGATGAGGTCTCCTTAGTGTGGCTTATTTAGTTCAGCACTTCAGCTGGTTGTTTGCCATGTCACGCTGATCTAGGACTGTTCTCCTATCAATTCTAAAGCTTTTGACATACTGCATTCAAGATCATTTTGGATTAGTAGGGATTCTAGACCCTAAACTTTTGATTACTTGTGACACCTCCGTTCATTTGGTCCACAAGCATGTACCAATGGATTGTTTTATTCAAATTAAAAATTTCATTTCTTCTCTGTCACATTTAGATTTATTTTTCATCTCCTATCCCCATACTAGAAATACACAGATAAGCACCCATGCAGCCAGCAGGACTTACAGACACACATCCACAGTAACACGATTCGATATCACTAACTGTAACAGGAGGAGAGTGGTAATGCTCAGGTCCCTAAGTGGATGTGGCATTGTTTAAGCCTCAGGCATACAAATTAAAGCACCTACTAGCTGGCGTAATTTGCTTGGTCAAATATCAGGACAATTTTTCCACTAGCTCCATTCTAAGAAAAAAAAAAAAAAAAAAAACTTTGAAAACAGCCTCTCCTTTCTTCTATTCCCTGCATCCTGAAACAGATTTGAAGACAGTGGAATAGCTGCCGGTACTGGAAATAAACTGGTACTGGAAAATAAATAAAGCATAGCACTAGCAAGTCACAGAGGCCATGAGAGACTTCAGGCATGAGGACTTCTCCCTCACTCTTCAGAAA
The DNA here is from genome assembly GCA_013399115.1 of Anseranas semipalmata. Lineage (NCBI taxonomy): Eukaryota > Metazoa > Chordata > Aves > Anseriformes > Anseranatidae > Anseranas > Anseranas semipalmata. Next base: position 541,694 of record VXAA01001094.1, read on the forward strand.
AGATCATGTTCAGGGAAAAAAGGAAAAAAATTGGCCAAGTAAACTTGGTCAAAAGTTACTGAGGTAAAAAAAGGTGCTGTAGGCCCTTTAAAAAGCAGCTTTCTTATTGCAGCACAATTAGATAACTAACACGGCAGCTGAAATTCAATGAGATTTGGTACTTGGCTCCCTTAACTTTGCTTTTCCTCAAGCATCTATTATTCCCCCTACCTAGGAATTACAGTGTCTCTAATCACAAACTTAATTTATCACAGCATCATTATTCAGGTTTCCCCTTATTCAGTTAATTTGACAAACTGCAAAACACGGGTTTATTGCCGGCCAGAATTGTCCACTGGTGAAAATACAAGCATCTTTTTTTTGTGTTGTTTACTGTTTGGCTACATTGTTTATTGTCTCAGGTAGTCACAGAAGTGAGCCTGGCAAGTATCTCCTGGAATAGGTAGGTCACTGATAACAAAAGCATCTTCTCTTTGATAGCTCTTCCCCTTAATCCTTGTCATTATTGTTTGCATTTGACTTCACAGACAAGAGCAGTGCAATCAGTTGTACAACTGCACTTCTCATTTCAGCTGATGCCCACGCTCACGTACAGTCAATGAGATCCACTTCTCAACTGTACGTCCCTGTTAGCATCTCTCTGTAATTTCTGATAAGCCGTCCGTTTTCCATTGCCAGATAAAGGTTGGGAGGACACTCCAGCAAAACACTGTTTGTATGGTTGTTACTCAGAGAAGAAATGTACTAAAATGAAGTCAGGCTGAATCCTGAGTTGCTTACTCAGTTTCTCCTGTGTGTTTTTTCAGTTGTGACTGAACACAATAGGAGTTTGCTTTGCGAACACCAAAAGGCCAGACTTTTACATGTGTTTGAACAGCCAAAACAGAATTCTGTTGGGCTACAGGTGCACGGGGTATAAAATAATCCAGAAAAAATAAGGAAAAAACGCTGAAAGAACTCAGAAATGGTGCTGTTGTTGACAGTGCCTTTTTTCATTTTTTTTCTCCTTTGAAAATACTAGGATCTTCCAATAGGTTGCTTCTCATACACATTTCTTCCAGTGTGACCACAGCTGAGATACTTTGGAAATCTGTCTTGTTATTTATTACAATATTTTCTTCATCGGGAGATGAGAAGAACTGTTTCAAGAGGGTGTTTCGTTGCATTTAAAATTTTAAAGTTCATTCTATTCCATATAATAAACATCACTACATTGCCAGAGCTGATAGCACAGCCTGCTAAACAGAACAGGTACCTTTCAGAAAAAGTCCCCATGTCATGGCAATGGCTGAAACTATATATCCTGCATCACCTTAGCTTCGGGACCGTCATTAGCGCTCACCCTGACATTAGCATGTCATGTCAATTCAGAGTTTTTCTGACTTACTCCGCAACTTGAAACCTCCTTTTTTAAATCTCTCTGCCCAAAATTTCCAATCCTGACGAGCAGTAAAAATTGTACGTGTTACAACAGAGCTCTAAAATTCTTCCTGCATCTCAGCCCAGCAAGAGGAACATTCTGTTATACGAGTATACGTGCAAAGTCTTTCCTGAAGAAGAGCTTACAGCCTGGTGGACAAGACAGGAACACGGGCAGAGAGAGGTGAAGGGATTTGCTCCGGCTCACGCAGCAGATCAGGAGCAGAGCGAGGAGTAGCACTCCTGGTCTCTGACCACATCCACCAGCAAGCTCACAGCAGAGCGTATAGGGCTGGAAGAAGGAGGTGAAGGTTTCCCCAGAGACCTGAGCGACACGAGACCAGAGGTTTAGAACCAAACTTCTAGCTCACAAGATCCAAGCCCTGTGTATCTCCTCATCTGGCTTCTCAGCACCCTTGGAGGAGGCCTGTTGTCCAGCTCTGCCAGTTTTCCTCGGTACTGAAGTGATGCTGCCTCTCGGCTGCTGTAATCTTTGGCCTCTCCCACACAGAAGTTAACAACGTGCCCTGCTGTGGGATGTGTGTAAGTGTCCACTGGGAAGCTACGAAGAACTGACCAAATTAATTTCAAATATATTGAACCAGACTGACATGAATTGAGATCAGCTTTCATCTCTGGTCTCCTCATAGATTATCATATATGCCAAAATAAAATAGACAATGTATATAACATCCTAAACTCACTCCATTGAGAGCTGGCTACATAATTAACTGGAAAAAAGGCATCTTGCTTTAGTCTACTTACAATAAGAATTTGACAGGCTGATGGCAGAACATTTTTTATCTCTTGGCAATATTTTTCAGTTTCTCTCTCCCTCATTATTTTCCTTGATGCAGTGGAGCAGTTTGGTATATTATTTATATGGGCAACATGATACAAAGAGAACGTGTGTTCTCCTGTTTCTGTACACACAGTAATCTTTGAAAGCAAGGACAGTAATTTAAGTGCCTAAAGATGAGTACAGAGCCTGGCTTCAGGTTCCTGGTCTTGAAATCTTAAAGTAATTTTTCAAAATGAATTTCAGAGATGCCTGTCACACACAGTTGTAAGCCATGCAGAGCATTTTTTTGCAGAAAGAACTGCTGTTAGTTTGTTAAGGGGATCTCTGGAAGCTCAGACTCACAGAAGCAGCACCACCTTGCAACTCAATATTACATTTCAAGTTCAGAAAAAACACCTGAAGCAGTTGTGTCATAAAGTTGCTCTTTGTGAAAGTAGGGAAATGATGTTCAAAATACAAATACATTTCTAATATATGTACAGGAAAAAGTAAGCAATTCATGGAACAGAATTGAGAAAACACTACTACATTTCATGGAAACAGAACACAACAAAATACATTTTCCCTATGTCGGCAACAAGCTTTTTTTTTCACTAATCAGTATATGATTTTTCCTGTACTGCGCTATTGTTACTATTCCTCTCCTATATAGGCATAAGGGTCATAATCCAGAACTCCCTGTACCATACAAAAGTAGAGCATAATGATAGCCCAAGACACAAGTATTTAGCAGCCTGATCAATTTATCTATTAGGTTCATAAGTTGTTTACCTTCTAAAAGGTAAATTGTAATCTACAGGAGCAGAGACTGCCTTTTCTTTTCTATTCTTTGTATTGAGATTAGCAAAATAGACCCCCTAAAGTCCTTTCCAGACTAGATGTTTGGAAGTTTTGCTGATACAATAATACATCTTTAATATTAAAGCATACAATATATTGATAGAAACTGTCTTACCTTCTGTTTCAACTAAGTATTCAGTCCTAAAACAGAAAAAAAAACCCCAAAAACCTAAGCAATCCAACCCCAAACCGTTCACTTCTAGCTTTTCACAAAATTAAAAAATATCTGAAACATGTATTGGGGTCTGAGTCATCTCTCTGTGTAACCAACTTGGGATAGACATATGGTTTATAAAACATAATGGATAGAAGATACATTGGATAAATTAATCAATATTTAATTTATATATATTCTACTGGGCTTATCTTCATTAAATTAATATCTCATTTTAGTGTGGTCACAGAACTCTTTGCATAAAAGCCTCCTTTGTAAGCTGAAATTTCCCAAACAAACCCCAGCCAAATTCACCTTTCTTCCTGAAACCACAGTTTGCTCCTTGGCACGAAATCTAAGACTGAAATGCTGATAAAGATTCCCAGAGAAATCTTCCAAATATTCTTCATAATATCATGTATGATATAGTGACAAGCTATATGTTTCCCTGGCACTGAGATTGAAAATGGAAATGTTAAGTATAAATCTTTGTGGAAGTTTCAGTAATTTTTAATAATTTGTTCTTTTGTGGCATTCATATGTGAATGATATATTTGTCCTAGAGCAATGCGAATTCATTTCCCCACATCTATAATATCTGCAGTAAGCTAAATTAAAAATACATTTGTACTTGTACAGTTAAATGATCATATTTAATGAAATGTCGGAGATGAATCTTAGCAAATAGTCAGGAAATTATTCCAGAAAGAGCAGCATTTCATTACTGGCAGTCGGGGAAAAGCAAAGAGATTAAACAAACGGTTTACTCCTCCGAGACATCCGAGGAGGCGGGGGCAGGTGGAAATATTGGGCCTCAGAGGGGGCTTTTACCTGGGGGCCGGGGAGCGCCTGCACCGCTCGAGGCTGATTCACGCCCAACCCTCGGCCAGCGGAGCGAGCTGGGGGCCCCCGCCTGGCTGCGGCTGCGCGCGAGGCACGGGTGGGCATCGTAGATTATCCCAAGATGGAGGGGACCCACAGAGATCGGCCGGGGTGAACAGCAGAGAGATGGAGCTGGAGGGGTCCGACAGAAGGACGAGCAGCCAGGGGCCCTGTTCGGGTGCGAAAGAAGAGCAGGCAAAGTGTTTTCCTTATGGCAAGGAGAAACGGTTGAAAGTTGAAGTGCAGACCGGGTCGTAAAAGCCATCCAGCTATTTTATTTCCATGAGAATTAGGACTCTATTGAAAAACTGCCTGGGGAGCTATTGGCATCCTTCAGCAATCGTGTAAGGAGCAGAGAGCAGTAAGGCACCCACCTGTGCTTCGGCCAGTTACGACGTGAATCCAGCCCTCTGCCCCCCTACCCGTGTTTGTGAGATGGGAACACTTCCAGTGCTTCTCTCCCACCCTCCATCTCTTTTGATTCTTTAAATTAGAAGGTCTTCAGGCTACAGACCACCACAGACCCGATCAGGTCTGTTTAGAGGATGTGGCCCAACCAATCGCTCTGCTACTGTAGAATGACTGCCACTAAATACAAAATAATCAACATCTATCCATAGGATCAACATTTTAACTAATTAACTTTCTCAAGTTCTGTAAGAAATCCTCTGGGAGCACTGAAGTCATCGGAATATCAGAATTAAATTCTAAACTAAAGACAGAAATATAATGAGAGATGTAGAAATGACAGAGAACACGCTGAGTTTCTGGATTCAGCAGCAATACAAATGAAAGAAGATGTACGTATGAAAACTCTTCCTTGGCAAAAATTCCACATCACAAGAAAAACAGGCTCAAGGAAATGCAGGAATGTTGATCTTCATGTTACATAAATGTACTTTCATATTATTTTAAAGATATTATCAGCCCTTGATAATTTTCAGGGATACGAAATAAATGAAGTACCCAAACTCCGGCATTGAATTAATAGCAGAGGGTGATACGTACACATACATATATATAGGTACATATGGCAGACAATGCAATGGTGACAAGGCTGTGAAGACACAAGAAATTTCTCGTCACACCCATGCAAGCATGCATACCTATAGGCTGCCATTTCTTCCCTTCTGAATTCTATTCTGTCTAGGGCACTGCAACGACAATATTTTTATGAAAGAAAGATGTGCTTCTTGTACCTCATTCTCCGTTTGTTTTTCCTTTGCTTGTTTTTATAGCAATAGCAAATTAAGAAAGCAGATAAAGTAGGTTAGGTTAGTTTATACATCTGTGACCATTTTATGTTTAAAATAAACGTCTGTTGCATAGAGGAATTTACTTGAGATTCTGATTCACAAGTGAAAAAGAAGACTGCTGGATTAGTTAAGCAATTAATCAGGTGTACGAAGCCATCTGAATTCTCTGAACAACGCATCATAGAAGAACTCAGATCATGCATATGAAATTGAATCATGGATATATGGTTCAGACACATCAGGTTTGAATGAGGAGAGTGCCAATCTCCTCTGTTTGTCAAGCTCCTTTGCAACGTGAGTCACCAACCTTAAGGAGAGACAAAGGGTCTGTGTAGGGGTCAACATAAGTCCCATGTCTGCTCTGATTACTTTCAGGGATATACATAGAGACTTGCCACACATTCCTAAAAAGGTTTCCACTTCTGTAGTCATCTCTCTTTTCTCATTTGGACTTCTTTTTGGTGTGTTTGTTTGTTTGTTTGTTTGCTGTTCTGTCTCTTCAGGGAACCATTTTAAGCAGGTAAATGCTGTCCTTAGTGGTCAACCTTGTAAAGTGCCCACAATGTCACTGAGAAGGCTGAGGAAAATGGGAGAGAAGGACTGGAAACAGGTTCAAAACACAGCTGCAAAATTTGGTCTGCCGTAACTTGCCACCATTACCTGTTACTATTTTCCATTACAGAGCCTGAGGTCTAAGGTTGTTGTGGCAGGAGACAGAAGGGCTTTCTACACAGGAAAACTGTTAATGCTCTTTTGTGCCCTATGATTTGGGGCTGGGAACTTATAGAGTAGATTCTTCAACAAGAATTTTTCTCCTAATTGCTGCAAAATACATACTCACCTACAAATCACTGCAACACAGAATGATACTACTAAAAAAGATGCTATCAAACTGCAACCTTTCAATTCCATTGAATTCTGTTTGGATAAAGATGTGCTTCGAATCTACTTTACATTTGTAATTTAAACAGGACAGAATATGCCACAGGCAATTTTAGACAGCAACATAATTTTAATTTCCTTTTTTTTTTGTATCAGGTTATAAAAGGGGATTATTCAAAGTAAAACCGAAGTACAAACTACATGCCTAAATTCTTAGGAATCCTGAAAGATTTCTCAATATTCAGGGTCTAAATAACCCAGGTGAAAACAAAAATAGACATTCAGCAAACACATGCTTTCTTAAGTAGAAAATTTGCTTGGTGACTCCTGTATTTAGCAATGCTCAGTGGAACAGTGGAGGTGTGCAATGAAGTTGTGAGCTTCAAGCTCTGATTCAGCAAATTGCTTTATCATCTGCACACTTTTAATCAGATATTCTTAAATGCCTTACTGAACTGACTCCTTAATGCTGTTGATATTTCTCTCTCTCCCGTCCTACTGTCCAATCCCTACTAATCCTCTATGTTATCGTGTATTCACTTTCCCCTAGCTTTTGTTTCTTCAGAATTGTTAATCACAAAAACATAGAAACACCTGAGGTACCAGAAACAGCACAGCGTTCTACATCCCAAGCAGCAGTTCCCGTGAAAACCTATGACAGGAACAAACCTTTATCAAAGCATGTTGTACTAGGAGCACTGCAAAGAGCAGTGAAGAATGGCTGCTCAGGACGGGCAAGTTCAAATTGGAAGACAGCAGCAGCAGCAGCAGCCACAGTTGTGTTTCCCTAGGAGAAAAATGAGCTTGTGCATTGGATAAACCACAACAACATCTTAAGATTTCATCCCAGCTGCACCAGAACAGCGGGAATCAAAATACTTGTTAATGTTGTAATACGTTTGCTTTCAATCAGACAACAGAAGAATTCATTCCGTTTGCTCAGTATTTTGCCCTCGTGAACTCCATTCCCACAATAGCTTTGCAAGCACATCTGAGCAATTCCACAGTGGGTTTTACATCCATGGTAAGTCATATCTGCTGTGCCTATATGCAGGACTTGTGTTTTACAGAGACTGCAATGAATGATTCTTCCCCAAATTTGATTCTGTAAAAAGCTACATGACTGCTCCAAGTGATCTTTTTTATTCTTCATCTTAGTTTACTCTTAAGGGTTTTTCGTTTCATCTTTTTCTGCTGTCCTAATGTACACAAATCACTTTTAGAGATAGTGTCATGCGTTTGAAGGGAGCAATTTATCAATACAGACACCTCTTTGATGAAGGATGGTTTGTCTTTACAAGGCTGGACAGCCCCAACTGAATTTCAATTTGCTATGGCATGCAAGGGATTTAGGGGATTAAGGTTGGTGAGAGGCTTTAAGCATCAACCAGCTTATTATTGCTGAAGGAATATATGATTTGAAAACCTTGCTTGTCTTGATTTTTTTTTCTTAGTATGTGGGGATGAGGTGGAGAAGGATGAGTAAGAAAAGCAATAACCTACTTGATGATTTAACAGTGATACTTTTCTTCTGTTTTTGTTTTTTTGTTTTTTTGTTTTTTTTCAGTCACACACTGCCTATTTTTGATGGGCCAAATAGAGCTTACAGGGCCACATCCAGTCAACATTAACTAAATATCTACAGTATTTTACCACTAATAACAGGTATAAACACTTGCAATGAAAACAAAGCTGGTAGGGGAGGGAGAGACTGGAGAAGGCAAGAAATATAAGTCATAAGCATTTATGTAAATCAAGAGGTGGTGAAACGCTACAAATAAATATCATTCTGAACATAGTGTATTGTCTGCTCTCTGACACAAGGAGATTGCTAAGGAATAATGTTTCCTGATGCAAAAATGTATTAAATATCTCTTTCACCTGCTCTTTGTTGGAATGACATAATGGAAGGAAACCCAAAGGAATCTAGTGGCTTAAAGCTATGTTAGTTACTTTGTGCACCATGATATTAATTAATTACTGATAAATACAAAAATACTGTGAATCAATCACCATAAAGTCTAACATTACAGCAAGCACTACTATTTTTTTGTTGAAGTCTGATTCTTTTAAGTAACTAAAGCATTACAGGACTCATTTATGTGTTATGCTAACACAGGGCCTTTATGGTTGGTGTTACACTGACATGAAATTCAGCCCTGGGGAAAATTACAGCCGTGAGTCCCTTCCCAGGGCAAAATTCCCAGTTATGCCAAGTATTCAGTTCTGAGGATCTGGTCTAGCTGCCACCAGAAACATCGTCTCTTTTCTTCAGCAGGATATGGGATAGAGCTGTACTTGGATGGAAACCAAAAGAAATTTCAGTGTGAAGTAGCTTTTTCCTTCTCTTCCCTTTCTATTCTCCCCTCAATTCTTGTGTTCACAGAGATGGAGACTAAAGCCCTGCCTCCATTCTCAGAGCAGAACAGCACTGCAGACAGGAGATAGCTGTTTTAAATAAATATCTTTCTATATATTTATTTATTTTTGCAAGCAGTTCCATCTCTCAGGAGAGTTTCCTGGTGAGCAGCTATCGGGTCATCCTCACACACTCCTTGATGTGGTCTAATGAGCATTTACATGTTTCACAAGAAGTGGAAACACTTCAGCAGGAGATAAAGCCTCCTCAGAATGTTCCCATTTCAGAGCCTTTCCCAGGAGACTGGAGATTTGAACTCGGATCTTTACCAATCCAGGTGCTCAATGGTAGACTAGGGGAGCAGAATAACACTGTCCTAGTTCTGAGGATCTACTACATCCTTCTCCATGAAAAATGATAAATATTGCTGGCATTCAATTTGAAATAAGATTCTTTCCTTCCCTTTCCAACATCTTAAACCATATTACAATTACATATACTTCAAATTCTTTTATTTTATATATTTTTGACCATTGCCCCATCCCTGGAAATGTTCAATGCCAGGTTGGATGGGGCTTTGAGCAACCTGGTCTAGTGGAATGTGACCCTGCCTGTGGCAGGGACGTTGGAACTAGATGTTTTTTAAGGTCCCTTCGAACCAAAACCATTCTCTGATTCTATGATTAAATCACTGTCTATCCATACAATGCTGAATATAGGCTTCTCCATGTCAGCTTGTGGCCATAATGCTCCTTCCCTCTACAGCATGGACCATAACAAAGCAGGATAAAACACACTTTATAGCTGTGCTTTATTATCTCTTTGCTAAGGTTTCAAAAAGGAGTGCCAATTAACTACCCTTAACCTGGTATCTTCTGGGCTGTGCATAGTTGTTTCTGAGTTTTGCCAAGGATTTTGAATCTGGTTTTGTTTACTGTAGACCTCATTTTTTTGTTTGTTTGTTATTTTTATACAACCTCTTACAAGCTTAGCATAGCTTGTGTGTGGAATTGTACACCTCCTAGTAATCTCAACACATCACTTACATCTACTGCATTATGAGAGAGAGATGGTCTGAAATGAGGATGCAAGCCTGTGGGGAGGGGTTACACAACTCATGGCAGCTTGGGCCATGCAAAGTAAGTTCTTCTGGATATGGACAAAAAAAAAGTCTATACGACAACAGGGAAAGTTCAAAGATACCTAAGACCCAGCCCCTTTTCCACCATGAACTAAATGTTCTTCTGCTCCCCTGTGCTGTATTGTCCATCCCTGCCATACAGCCACATTTCTTACTCCAGAGGCAGGGAAGGCCCAGGTATCAGATTTCTGTCCTCCACCAGTCGGCCCATGCACATGCACCAAGTCTGGCACTTTCTGGGAGCTGCACCTGACCAAACACAATAACAGAACTGGCAGGGAAGGGGCCTTGCTAGCCCAACCACTCCCCTCTACCCCTAAGCAAAGGAGCAGGACAGGGACGTTAGTAGCAAGCAAGAGTCTGAATCATCAGGTGAGATGGTCCAAGGTCAAGCTAGGAAGATGGGTCAGGATCAGGTCTGGTGAAGGTAACCAGGGGTTAGACACAACCCCGTGACCAACAGGCAAGTTCATAATGACCACCTCAAGCCCGAGTTGAAATGGGGCTCCCAAGCCAATGGGCAACATGTGGGGTGGAGACCCCAGGTGAGGTGGGTCAGGGCCATTAAAGCCCATTAATAACCTCCAGGACCCTGACACCAATAATTCCTGCACAATGTTCTGTTCTAGGAATCATATGAGCAAGCAAGGATCTGTAAACACTTAACTCTTCTTGCTTCTCATCTCAGGAAAAGATTTGAAGCTTTTCCCTCTACTCAGATTCAGGGAAATGACCTATTAGGGTTTATGAAATGGTGATGATATGAGGATAGAAGTTAATTCAATGTGATAATTCAAAGCCTGAAAGCTTGTACTCTTTCTAACTTTATCAGTTGTCTCAATACAAAATACAACATCTCCCCAAAATGCTTGTTTCCTCTAGAGTGGAAAGGCATTGTTTACTGCACTGTTTATCCTCTGTTAAGCCATCCACAAGTTCCTTTCCTGTTCACAGGGTTGTTTATTGCAATGCATACACTGACTGTAGCCTCCACATGGTGGTATCCTTTAATACTCCACACTCCTACAGGGGTTATGATGCATGTAATGTTGTTCCTTTCCCTTATCTCGACTGTCACGTATGCCTGCATGGGTAGTTCAGCACAGATCTATTTTTCTAAACATGTCACTTGGTAAATCATCACCACAACATCCCATAATCAATACAACAGCTTGGGAAAAATACATACAGTTACATATCTAGCAGCGTAAATGAAATATCTACCTTCTATTTCAGGCCAGGCAACAGGAGACAAATGGGGGGAAAAAAAAAGACAACCAAGAAAAATCAGATTTTCTATAATTATATAAATTACAGCAAGAATGACTGTAATCACCTAAAATGCCTCTGGGGAGCTGGATTAGCAGAAGACAATTTCTCAGATCCACACTCCAGGGTTTAAACCTAGGGTTGAGATTCAGAATTAGAGTAACAAGCTAAAATAATTAACCCTTGGAAAGCCAAAATATGTAAGTCAGAGGTGTACTATCTGTACTCCCTCAGCTTCTGGCTAAAAGGGAGGAATGCATGGTTGATGTTGTTTTAAAATTCCTGTGGATCTTTATATTTGATCAGACCAGTCAGATCTCAACTTCAGCCCAAATTGTAAGCATTTTTCAGTGAAAAAACCTCCCAGTTTCTCTCCCCTTTACCTCCAATAAAAAAGCAACAGCCACTCAGACAAATATCCCTTAAATCCAACAACAGGCTTCCTTCAGTAATGTATGTCTATTGCTAAATAAAAATTCTGATACAGAATCCTGGTTTGTATGAAAGCAAGCAAAAATATTGTAAAGGAAATTCAGAAAATCGTCTTGGAAAATTAAATGGATGGGTGGTTAGGATATGCAAGTAGATAGAAAGACAAAAAAAAAAAATAAAAGGAATTCCCTCTTTCGCTTTATTTTCTTTAGAAGACTGAGATGTAGAAGCCTCTTGTCTGGCATACGGATAATGTCTATAATAGAAGAATTAAAACACTCCAAGGACATCCCCTCCACGCTTTCCAGTTTTGTGATGGGGGCATGGCTGGGGCAGTAGGGGTGAGCAGGTAAGAGGTGACTGTTTCACTGTGTGGATGTTTCCCTGGCTGTGGACAGTGCTTCTAAATACCTCAGCTTAGATTTCATAACAGAAAGAGTCAAAGCTTTGACCCTAAGCAGAACTGTGAGGGCATAAAGTTGAATTAATGCTGCCTGAACCCCCTTCTCTGCACTGCAAGTTTTGTGCTTTGCCTGAAGTCTCATTCTGGATTTGAATCCAAAATACTGCCACAAAGTCCAATTATCTAAAACTTGAAGCTACTGAATCTGCTACTGCTTGTGAAGACAAGATGTTACTGTCTAACAATGAAAACATCAATAATTCTCTTAATCATAGTGAAACACTTTTTCCATGCAGATATTGCTTTGAGAATAGAAATTTGTATGAACAACATCAATCACGGAATTCACACAAATGAATAACTTACAGCCCCAATGGTAGCCCATCTTTGGCAGACAGTATTGAAGATTAATGCTGATAAACACTACATTCAACATAACATGTGATTTCTGAAAATAAATCAATTTATTGGATTCCCAGACATATGTATTTTGTAGTCAACCATTGATTACTGACTCAGCTGATTCTGCTGTTCATTCATCACATCTGCTTGTATAAAAACTGAACTATTCTCTTTCAGGACTTCATCTAATATATAGCACAATTACTTGTGAAGCAGTGCAGTTTGAGTTAAAAGAAATTGCATTTGATAGCTGCACACTGAAGTGGTTCCATTTACGTAGCACAAACATGACAGAGATATAGATATATTTTGTGGAGATAAGTATTGTGAATCAAAGAGGCACTGTTGCTCTTTGAACTGTACTGAATGCTTTATGCTGCATATTAAGGACAACACTTTACTGTTTGAAGATACTGTCTGTTTACAGCATTAATTTCTTATTTATCAAACAACGACAATGTGTCTCACGCTTGCTAGCAAACAAGAAGGGAAAGTTCCTGTGTCCAAATCCTTACCTTTTAATTACAGCATATTTCCACTCTATGTACTCTTACATATGTCTCAATAATCCAGCAGAGTTGGCAAAAATAACAGATCTGTAAGCAAATTAATGCAAAAGAAAGGATGGTAAAAGGGCAAATGATTTTGATGAGATTCATTTGTAGGAATGGCAGGATAACAACTCCCTAAGCCATTGTTGATTCTTTTTTTCCTTTTGCCTAAAAAGACAGGCTTTTGTCCTGATTTTGCAGAAGTCCTTGAACAGGTGAGTGGCTCTATGAACTTGAATTATGTGGGTTTCATACATCATGTTAGTCACACACTTAAGACCTAGCTGAACCAAAGCATCAGCTCTGTTAAGTTATAAAAAGTGACCTAGGTACATGCTTTTGTATTACATTAATCTTACCATTACTGATAGGCACTGGAGTCAATAATAAAATGACTAGCGACACCTTTATTGTACAAAGCACAGTTTTGTAAAAAGAGAAAAATGCACTGCTTTATTATCATCTATATCTAGAGTCACAGAAAGCATCTGTATGATCAGCACCTTTGTATTTCTGGAGGAAGGTTGTTTGGTTATTCTATAATTTTGATAAAACATGATGACAGGGATAAAAAGAATGCACTCGATGAAAGCTGGAAGCAGTGCTTTTTCAGGAGTTCATACTGTTGAATAGAAGAGTTAGATGCAACTTCAGCAATTGCATTTTTATAGGGTTATCAGAAACGAAGGAAAAATTGTCTTCTCATTTTTTGCCTGGTAAATTATTTATCATTGGGAAAATATTTTTGAGTTCTGCTTCATTTGTCACATCCTAGAGACTCCTTTTTTCTGAAATTATCCTAGGTCTTCATTAAGAGAAATATGAAATAAAATGCTCTAGAAGCAGCAGATAATTTAGCTGAGTGCACAAAAACTCATTTTCTTGTGCTTTCTCTAACCTTTTTCTCTAATCTGCTTCTGCCCACAAGGTTCCCAGCAGATAAATACCATTGGCTTGATGTCCATCACTGGAGATTCCTCAGCAGAAGTCCTACTTGTCCATGGAGTTAGATGTCATATCGACTTTACTGATGGCAGCAAAATTCCAGGTGTCTGTTTTGTGTCTTCTTTCAGAGTCACCAACCTTTGCTGGTGATTATATACACTGAACTGCACACGCTTGAAGTTCATTGTGCAAAGGCTCCTTCTCTTAACTGACCCCTTGCTGTGTTCTTAGGAAGTTAGATCCAGCTGTCATGAAGTACTGGTTAGCAAAACCTGCTAGACTGCAGGGAGACGTGCATTATGCAATGCAAATTCAATATGATCATTATTATTATTATTATTCACACCAAATAACAATGAACATCTCATAGCTGTTTATGAAAAAGCCACTACAATAAGTATGTTAGGGTCTACAGAGCAACTTTACTCCCACTGACATTATTCAAGAAGGAACAAGACCCCCAGAAAAGAGCTTTCAGTTCTGCTTTGGAACTAACTAAATGCAATAGCCATTGTCATACTATATGAATAAAAGGAAGATAATCTTGTGAGTGCAATGCAAGGGAAGTCAAAGCCAAACACCCAAAGAGTTTTGTTTTAACAAGGGACCAATTAAGAGCCTTTGATCACCAGATCTTAATGTTCATGAAAGAGAACGTAAAATAAGTGGATTGAAGAACATAGTCATGAATGGTTTTGTGAGTTAGATGAATTTGTTTAAAAATCATAAGTAAAAATTCAGCTTGATCAAAAATGATTGCTAGACAGTCTAAAGGCATCATGATAAGAAAATATGCTGTTCTAAGAACACCTAGAAAATATGTATGTGCAGTCTTTAGTCTGGAAATAGAAGAAAAGATCCTGCTCACATTGACAGCTGCAAAACTCTGTTCTTCAGGAAGCAGGATGCAGCACAGATTAAGCAAGAGAGAAATAAATACATAAGCATTGTGCAAAATAGATGGGATTTCATTCTGAGGAAATAGTTTTGGGAACAGCCGAACTAACAACACTCTTTTCCACTATGGCTTTGTGTCTTGTGGTTGAATTCACACCTGCAGGACACACACGAAGCAGCACATCTAGAACAACCTTTGCCTGCCAATGTAGTACTTCCTGTGGCTATTGGCTCCCATTTACTAGTCTTTCTCTAGTTAAGCAGTAAGACTCTGTCAGAAAGAAATGGAGAATGGGAGGATGATTTTGTAAAATCTGCCAGAGCACACTTGAGGATGGTAGGATCCCTGTCAGTATGGAGAGGAAGAAAGTCTGCACAGTCCATATTCCCTAAACATACAAACCTAGTCTATTGCGAGTCCAGTTATCGTAGCAGGACAGGTAGCACACCAGGGGCCATCACTGCTTGCAATGACTTTTTGCTTTGCAAGAGAATGTGCTTCCAGTTAAATTACATTTAATTATGTATTACAAAATAAACGTGTAAAAATGTGTGACTCGATGCCCGTAGGAACTGCCGGTATTGCACCCATATGGCCAGTGGTACTCTAAGAACAACTGTCACTATTTTGGCATATTCCTGGTGGAACTGTGTCTTGGAGTCACAGTATCACAAGTAGTCAGCTAGAGCCCAGTTTGTCTTTGTCTCCGCATGTACAGTTGGTCATTTCAATGCACGGCACAAGGAAAGGGGATTTAGATTCCTACAAAATTAAATTGGTGATGTCTTCCATACAAATAACACTAGTGTAATGTCTGTATGTGAAGCAAGTCATCATAAACTGAGCTGCAAAATTTCCAATACTCAGCTGTTCTAAAATCGTGCAGTGACTTCAGTGGTGTTGCTTTTCCATTTACAACAGCAGAGAATCTGTAGAATGGTCTTTGATTAAAAAAGTAGTTTCCGCTTGGTGTACATGTTACTCCTATTCTATTCTATTCTATTCTATTCTATTCTATTCTATTCTATTCTATTCTATTCTATTCTATTCTATTCTATTCTCAGCAATTTTTCATGTAATATAGAGCAAACCTTATTATTTCTTTGAAAGTCTTTGTGTTCATTGGTGTTCTGAAAAAATTCTTAATTGCCTCACTGAACTGCTATCATACAGTCATGACAATAACACAACTGCCGTTAATTACTGACATTTTACTTACTCTCACTTTTCTGTACAATCCAGGTTTACTTTCTGTTGTTTTGAACGAAGCCAATTGCAGAACTGACACATTCTTCACAGACAGCTCCATCAGTCTCCAACTATAACAATAATAGCACCTTTAAATTAGACTGAAGTTTTGCTTTCAAAATGGCTTTTACAGTGAAGGCATCTCTCCTCTCTGTACTGCACTGCTTGCATGTTTATGACAACCTGACTGTAATTGCAGCTGAGAAAGACTCTAGGTTTAAAAGCTATTAGTCCCAGATGTACAACTGAATTCTAGTCTTCATTACAGAAAACACGGCAGACCGAAGAAAACCAGACAAGGTCGGAGCTGTCCAAGGAGCAGTGAGAGGAAAAGGTGATTATCCTGGCAAAAGCCCACAGGTACCTTGCCTTGTTGAGCCGTCTTTGACTGGGGAAAAGCTACATCTGTGAGGAATGCTGCTGTCCTTTTAGAGGTATTGTGTGGAGGCAAATGCCAGGGAGATTTATGTGGTTCATTCTCTGACCTGTGATAATGCATCATTAGAGCCCTCCGTGTTTTCCACCTTTGTGAACAGAGACTCATAACGGGGACAATTATGAAAAAAATCAGAAGAGAAGCAGCAGCAGTGGCAGCAGGGGGAAGCGTGGCTCAAGCAGACAGAACTTCGCCCAGGAGTTGAACAGAGAGATCTTTTTGTGTTGTACCTTCACATCACTTTAAGGACTCCATCCCTCCCTGCTTATCTGCCCAAAGCTCAGGCTCATTGACAGAATCAGAACATAACACAAAGCCCAAACAACCCCCACAGCTATCCTCCTTGCTTAACCCTTCATTTTCTTGGTGAACATTATAATAAATTCAGAGGTATAAGAAACTTACAGGGAGAGCTGAGGTCACTCGCGATCCCCTGGGAGAGCTCTATTGGGTCCTCTGAAGTGAAATGATAACAGCGAAAACTATTTCATGGCCCTGTGTACCTTTGCTTTTATCCTGACCCCAGGCAATCTTTTTACTTAGCGCACTGAAATGCAGGGCTGCTGCTCTAGCTGACTGACTGGGGAATAAGTTTGTATCTATTTAACCAAACCAGACTAGCATCCCCTCTTTTCTGGCTGTGGATGGATATGGATTCAAGCAGTTGTAATGCTTTTTTGAGAACATTACCGAGACATTTTAATCACGGCTTGCTGCACTGGTAGATTAGTACCCAAATGCAATGACCTTCTTTTTGCTGTGGACATGAACATGCCAGAAAACCAAACCGTACTATCCTTTGTCTTGATCCAATAAATTAGGATTAAATAAACAAGAGAGACAAGTGCAATGTACTTTGAAAATCTGAATGCACCTGTTTTGTAGTGGAAAATTGAATGTTCTTTTCCTTTTTTTCCCCCATAAAAGTGCTCCTGCCTGTGTTTGTCTCTTAGGGGACAACACTATAACCTGAATTTATGCATGGCTTCCTACATATTTTGCACCAGGAGATTATTAAGAAACAAAACAACACACAAAAATTGGTGTGTGTTAGGAGGTATTAGAATACATGAGTCTGATTGTCTGTCTCCTCCACTGCACTGTAGTCCAATACCACAAATGCACATGAGAAAATGCATTGTGGGGAGGCAGAAGCATGGAGGAAAGAGGTATGTGAAAGCCTTATAGCCACATGTAAGACTAATTGACCTGCACTGTTGGGGCCAAATGCTCCACTCGTTTGCACCATTGTTTTGGCACTTCCATTGAGGAAAAGTAAGCATCAAGTACTTCCACATCAAGAAACCTGTGATCTGCAACCACTTTGTATTCTGTGGATACACAGAAAGAAAGGGCTGATCCTGAAACCAGGTCCCTTGAGCCCACAACATTTCAGAATACTCCAGCCCAGGGTTTTCTCCATTCTTCTTCCTTGCGTATATAGAATGAGATGTGTTTTACACCACAGTGGAGGTTGTGACAGCATGTACCAACAGAGGGACAAGTTAGCAGTCCCCTAGGCAGCTCTGCTGCCTTCTTTGTCTTGGAAAAGGTCAGAGTAGCATCTTGCAGCTTTGTGGAGAGGTGCAAGAGGATCTGCTGTCCTTCTCTGCACGGAAAAGGTGATGAGTTGGATATATTTTGTCACATTCCACATTTAAGTAGCTGGTGTACCATCAGCAGAACCATACTACAATTCAAAAATCCCTGTCTTAAAATCTAACAGGTCCTCCAGACAGAACAGCAGCACAATGCTTACCTTCCACATTGACTGAGTATGATTCCACGTGTGCAAGTCAGAGGCAGTGGCAGGTTCTGTTCTGTGCTCAGATTCCCAAATGGGGACCACAGTGGTCCAAAACAAAGCAGCCTGCCTAGTAAGCAAGCAAGGAAGGCTCTCTCTCTTAGAGCTTTTAGAGGGTTTGCTAGGCTGATTTCACCTGTTGGTTATTCTTTGCATGCTTCCAACGGTACAGAAAATAAATAAATCAAAACAAACAAACAAACAAACAAACAACAACAACAATAAACAAGCAATCAGCATAAAAAGGTGGCAATTTGATTTTGGTGAGGCATAACAGATGTTTTGCTTAACTACAGTTGTATAATAGTTGCATAAAAAAGAAATGTTTTATTTCTCTTGTGTCCTGAAAGGCATGTAGTAAAAATAATTTTATTACTACCAGGTGTCTTCCTCAGGTGGTCAGGTAAAAAAGCGAAAATATTTTTACAATGGTTATAAACAATTTTACAGTATCTTAATCACTCATGGTTAAGATTGAGATAGTACAGAAGTTTTTGATGCACAAGACCAATGCAAAACAAAACAGATTGCATTTCACACAGTTTTGTTCTACGTATTAAATTCCACAAAAGCTGCTCTGCAGGTTAGAAAGCTGTAGTTGCTTCCAAAAGTATATATTTTTATATGGTTCCTTTTATGAAAGGGCAAAAATATTTCCAATACTTAACTCATTACAGCCTTGACTCAGCTAAGTTCTTAAGTGTCAGGATAAGCTTAAGTCCCACTGAGATAACTTGCTTGTGTAAAGGTAAATGTAGTTAGATCTGTGGTTATAAAAATAATCCAGGTTAAAAATAAAGAATATTTGGCTGTCTTAAACTGCTTTTCAGGTGAATATCTAGAAGCCCTCTAAACGTTCAACATTCTCTTTATTTTTATAAATGTGAGGCCAAAGCAAGACTGCAGCTTTGTGATAACATCCATTGATATGTTTCTAAACAGAATTACATTATATCACTGAAACAAAACAAAAACAAAAACAAAAACAACATTGTAGGACATTGTAGGAAGAGAAAGTCAGAGATTTTCTCAAAAACAGAAGTGGAAGAGATGTCTGTCCTGAGTCTTGCACTCAGGAGGTGCACCCATTTGTAGCAATACTTTAATTCTCTGTCTGTGTTGCTGTGGTGCCAACAGGCAGGGACGTGTGGCTCACCTGCTGTTGTCCCTAGCAAGGCACTTGGATGAGAGGGGCTTCTGCAGCCGTGCTGCTGCCGTGGAACAACCTGGCCAGAGCAGGCCAAGGGGCTACAACCTCAGCCTGCCCAAAGGCAGGTGGCTCCCCAGAGAACAGCTACAGGGTGATCATATGGAAAATTCCACATTTGGCATTTTTACCTTCAGTTGATTTGTCAAGCAGAGAATTAAAGCATAACAATCTGATGTCCCATACCGATTTCCATAAACAGTGTTTGTACTTTTTCTCCACTCCCTGCTTTGATCACTGTTTCTTTAAATACAAAGGGGAACTAGGTGTTCTTTGGGCACCTTTTTTTTTTTTTTTTTTGGTCTCATTTAACCTTCTTTTATTACCTGCAGTGCAGCAACAACATGCCAGAAATAATACAGGCAAAATAATACAGCGCCATAGTGTGCTGCTGCTACAGGTGCCACTTGGGAAGGAGAAATGAAGCTTTTTATTTGGTAGCTTCAGTGGCATGCAGCTGTTTCAGGAAGAGTTTTCATTAAATATGTGGGAACATTACCTGGAGAAGTGACTTTGAAGGCCACTGAGGCAAAGGAAGAAGAGAATATATTATTTCTGAGGAGAGATGGAGTCGACAACAAGGCAGAAGACAGCAAATTAATGAAAACAGTGATCACTGTGTGGGGAGGACAAAGAAGTATAGACGCAGGAGAGCTTGCCTCACACTCTAATAACTGGTTCCTGTGTTTGTAGTTGTCATACTAAAAATACTGCTACTTTATAAGGGTGGATCCTCTACTGATCAAGAATTATAACCTTCAAGGTAAGGCAGCTTTAGCATGTACCCTAATCTCAAACCACTTACCACTTGAACAATATCAAGCCTTAACTACACATCAGTGCCAAAATGACCCTGCTCCCTCTCACTTCATCTTCTCCCTTCAGGGCAACACACTTGCAAAAGATTTGGTAGGATCTCACTGGAAATATCAAACAATTTAACAGCAGTTAAAAAAAAGTTTAAAAAAGGGGACTCATTCTAGGATATCTCACAGAGCTATGAGATAGAGAACCTGTTCGGCACAAAGGAATGAGGTCTGGTTTTCAGGTAGCATAAGCCACCTTCCTCCATTCTGCTTCACATTCCTTCTTCATATTGCTCTTAGTGCTCCACCTAAAACTGAAGTAATCTCACTCTGTGGTCATTTTGGAAGAGGCCTCAGAGATGACTTACTCAGTGTCAGGTGAGCAGCAGAATCAAATACAGATCCATTTCTCTGCCCTGCTCAACACACACCACTGCTATCTGTCTGTCCATTACAGTAGCAATACAAAAGTATTCCTTTCATATTGCAGAGCATCAGCTCCAAGGAGGTCATGCTCAGGGGTCCTATATACCTGACTAGCCCTTTTACTAACAATAGGATGTGTGGTACACGGTGTCAGGAGTAAATCACTCTCACCCCTTAGTATTACACCTAATATACCTGTTGATTCTGGAGATATTACATGCATGGATGAACTCACATCACTCTTCCAAACCCTGGTGCTGATGTGTCCACACTTCAAAGCTTTTCAATGCGACAACAACTTGGAAAAAAGAGGAGAGGATCTTCACCAACTTATTTCATCATGCCATCGTATGGCATCTTCAAACAAAGAAGTGCAGCAAGTGTTAAAAAAAAAAAACGTGACTAGGTTGCAGATATCCTCAAATCCTCTTAAGTCATAACTATTCCCTTTTTATGCACAGAGGTCAAATGAGTTTTCTAACATCATATACTAGGATGATAGCAGATCCAGGCATCTGGATTCACTGCTCCAATGAAAGCAAAACTTCCAACTTGTGCAGTGCTGGAAAGCCTTGCAAGAGAGGAATATATATTTAAACACCTGCAAATGATAAGAAATCCACCTCATTGTTTACACACTTCTAGAACTAAAAAAATCGTATCTATGTAGTCAGAGTCTAGAAAATAATGCTCCAAGAATTCCTCGTGTAAATCTTGACATTAAACCAATCTTACCCTTGTCTTGCCACTTGAATCATTTATTTAAGCGGTGATAATAAAAGGTGTCAGCAATTCAGTTGTAAGCTCTTGAAGATTTCTACACGCATTGACCTTTAAGTGTTTGCATCTTGACAGGTGAGCCGTTCTTAATGTCTCCTATGAGATATGGTGGGGGCAAGGGGTCAGGCACGCTAATGATAAAATTACCATTTACCTTTTACCTCACCAGTCTCAGTGCCTGACATTATAAATGTAGGTAACCTTTCACCTGAAGGCTCTCTTTCTTCTGCACTGCTAGAGATTATGGAGAAATGAATGTGCTTGCAGCTGCAGAAGAGGCATCAGTCATGAAAAAAGGTGCTTTCAGTGATGCTTTCCCTTTAATTTTCATTTTTGTTATTTTAAACCAAAACCATATTTTTAGGAAAAGTGTGAAGAGGTCTACCCTGTTTTATTTTAACAAAGAGATGGTTATCTGGCTATTTCTATCCCAGCATGCCATTTCTACTCAAACATATTCTGTTCCTTCTTATTAAGATGAAAGCACTATTTGTTAATTGACGATGCAACTGATATCACAGCAGTCAACAAGGTTTCTTTCAAGGATAAGTGGTTGCATTAATAAGACTGGATTGATGATGTTCATTATTTGCCATAACCCAACAGAGTTAACTTGTTCAAATTCGCATCGTGATCCAAATTCTCCTGAACTTCAAGAATTTTCAGACTTGAGTAAAGATCCCTCTTCCAAAGGCAGTACTTTTCAATCAGTGTTAACAGATACACAATAAGAGCCTTGCAGGTATTGATATGAATCTGAAGACTACCAAAGGATTGCTGATCTCCCACCCACTTACGATGTGACGGATTGCTCAGTAGTAAAAATCCTAATGGTATTTTCAGACTCACTTATGTGCCTTTGGAAAGTGAGCCCTACTCACTTTCAAGGATACCTGTTCTCCTACATCTTTCAGGTGCTTTGAAAACCAGCTAGCAATATTTTATGTGTGGCCACCTTCTTATTCCATAATAAATTTCAGAATTATGAATAGCAATTTCTTCCCTACATACACATAACAGTTTCTTTCACCCAGTACATATACTTCTGAGAAACAGGGGAATAGGTACTGCTGGGTCCTCTTTCACAGACAAAGGATTAAGGCAGAGACACAGATTAAGAACTCTGACATGGAGTTATGGTGTGTTGTTGAAGAACATTTGGGGACAGCAAAATCTTTTGGTAGGATCTTCCACATTTTGGGTGTAGTTGATCTCTTCCACGGAGTTTATCACTGGTGGGAGTTGCTGCTAAAAGTGTCCTTGAATTCAGATATGCTTTACTGAGCCTCTCTCTTTCTACCATCTTTTGTTAGTATCAGCACAGGGACTGAGACAAGCAAACTGTCTTTCTCAACTATTAGCAAAGCCCAGAAATGCAACACATCTCTTCAGAGCATCGGCCCTCACAGACCAAACTTCTTTCCTCAAGGGACACCTGCTACAGAAGTAACACAACCTGATATACTAGGAAGTTTAAGGAACCAGAAAAGGGAGTATTCACTTTTCCATGTAAAAAACATTTAAGATTTCTAAAAGCCATGCATATGGTGGACAGTACAACCACCATCTCTAGGAGAAATGTTAAAGATCGTGCTAAGTGCAGAGCCTGTATTTGGTTGATTCATTGGCATTGGCATATCATGATTTGAAATATGTATTCTTGCTGGAGTTAAGGCACACGAGGATGGAAAACATATGAAGAGACAGACACAGAAAATGAGATTTAGTTCATTTTAGTGATTAAGAGCCAAATGATCACAAGCTTTAGTAAAATTACCCCCCAAGAAGAACAGCTTCTTTCTGATAAATACAGTCATGCAAATGCTAGACCATAAATCATGCAAATTTAAGACTGTATAGTTCAAATATAAATATTTATATTCATCTTAGTGAAATTTGGTATACCTGTGAATCTTCAGGCACAAATCTTGTTGCAGTTTTGTTCAAGTAATAAGGATATACATTTTGCAAAAGCTTCATTCAGTGGATATCAGCCTTAATCAAATTGTACTCTGGGAAGTCTATAAAAATTGTTTCATTTTCTTCATATCAGAAGACCTGAGTAGATCTATTTCTGGTTTTACCTGTTCATACACAGATATAGCGACACACACAGAGTTCAAGCATCTAATAAATGAAAGAACTTAATCACTGTACTAAGCTGGCAGAGTAAGGAAAAGACAGCTTGTACCAGATTGAAAGGACAGTCAGGTTACAAAGCTAAAAAAAAAAAAAAAAGCCACCAGAAGAAATATTGTCCCTCCAAGAAAAGTGCATAGCTCCCCTCTCACATAAACCTGCACTGTTTCTACCATCAGGGAGTTTGTGAAGCAGTGAAGCAGGACAGAAAGCACAGGAAAAGCCTTTCCCTGGGAAGCTTGTGCTCAAATCAAATGTGTTGAAAGGACACAGACAGGGATGTCATTCAGGCTGGATAACCTGGCAGAGTTATTTCCAGGCTTATCAGATCATGTTCCACTTGTCTGAATACTCTTGTTTTACTTCTGTGCATCAACACAAACTCAGCTGCCAGCACCAAAAACAAGATTCATTTCCACAGCACAAAGGGCTTAACTGTTCTTTTCAGCAGGTTTTACTCCTATCCCTCTGCCCATGGTTCTCCCAGAATGGATTGCTGCTCTTGCATTCAAATTCTGCATTTGCTGTGGCATAACTACTTTCTAGTTATGGCTTACACCGCAGAGGCACACAGACTCATACAGATAAGTAATAAATTTCAGAACTGTACAAGAGGTTGCAGAGACACCACAGATGTCATATAAATTGCTGTCAACATTTATGAATGGATTTTACAGGTTATGACACAATTCCATCCACTGATCCGTTTTCCTGGGACCAGGAGTAATACTCCATGCCTCTGAAAAGTTTCAAGCTCACAGTATCGAATCTGTTGAGGGAAAAAAAAATCTGCCAGTAAAATATTTCTTTCCCCTCCTCCAGTATGAGGCATGTTGAAGGATAAATACATGTCAAGTTCATTCCGTTTGGCAATCAGTTTAATCACAAACTGATAGTTAGGAAAAGAGCAGTACTGTGACCACTTAAAGGGCAGATGCCTACACGGACAGAGCACGCTCGTTTAGCTCTCACAAATCCTGCAATGTTCTCAGCATGAACTAACATGATCCTTGCAATATCATGCCAGTAAGAACCCCCAAATGCTGGATTAAGCTCTGTCTCATCCCCTCTGTGTTCATTGAATATATATGATGCTAGCTGGCTTGAAGGAATCTTTCTTTTGATTTCCCAAGGGATATCCACAGAAGGTTTGATCCTGCAATACACCGAACATGCTGAACATTTAAGGAAGCCAGATGAATTTGAAAGTGTAAAGCAATCTCCTGGCTAAAGACATGAAGAGATGTGTTGCACCAGCAGTGTCTTATGCAGCGTCATGCAAAATACTTCCAGGATGTCTAAACAAAACAGTGGTACTTAAAAATATGTATATATATATATATATATATGTCTATATATAAAATAAGAAACACACTTCCTGAAGGGAACTCTTACCAGATACACCACATTCCTGAATCTCAAGGAGTATCTGTTTTCATGACAAGGACCGAGTCAAATCAGGAGACCTTCTATGCTATCACTAGCCATGCAGCTCACACCTATTAAGTCCAACAGGAAACATATTTTGCAGATTGACTAGAAAACTAAGATGATAGGACACATTTTAAAATACAGATGTCTCCAGAGTATGTTTATGGATTCTTAAAGCATTCAAAGCAACATTAATCATGCAAAAAGGTAAAAATGTGGCATGCCAGTTCAGGAATGGAAGAGAAGGAAACTGACTTTTTCACAGAAAGGTTTCTGTCAACACATTTCTGAAAATTAATCAATAGTCAAATAACTCTAGTGACAGACCGAGCATTCCAGCAGGGACTATGCAATGTAATACATTGTATTTATTTTATTACAGTTTATGGGAAAATATAGGTTGCTAATACAAAGAGTAAACAGATAGGTCTTTTTATATGTCAAGAAGGCACTCTTTTTTTCAGTAAAAATAAAAATAAAGACTGTAGCAGTGCTGATGGGAAAGCTTACTTGTAATTTAGCAATTTGAAATATGTTCAGTTTGACAGAAAAAAAAAAGAGAATTTTATAGTAGCTCATCCCCAGTATTCAAAGCTTGCTTTATTCTGTGGAAAGACTGGAACTTCACAAAAGGACTTTGGTGAGGTCTGGATTTAGTCCTTATATGTGAAACTATTCCATGATCTTTACTGCTTGCTATGCTTTGTACACCACCAAGCTGATGGAAATTGCTTACAAATTAATAAATGGATTTTATCTTTTTATAAGTACCAGTAGTACTTATAAAGTTTTTTAATTTGTTTAGATGAAAAAGGCATAGTTCATGTTTTCGCTTTCCAGATTCCTCACACTGGATAAGATTTAATCAGGGGATGAGTTAAATTTCTTACTTTTGGCATGCTATGCCATGTAGATGTTTCTCAAATGTGAAATAACTGAGTTGTGTATATGTGTGTGTATACATACACGTATGTACGCAGGTGTAAATGTACATCTGTATAAGCATGCAGAAGTGCATCTCCTCAGCAGCAATGCACAGAATCAATGCAGATTACATTTAAATCCAGTATGGTAATCCTCTGCAGAAAAGCTGGAAGGAGAGTTGGTACTCCAGAGGTTCCACTGACCACTTCTTCCTGCTCTGGAGATGCTGAATGGGAGTCTCAGGTGTGGCATCGCCAAAGCCGTGCCCCAGGAGTGCTCCTGCCTGCCTGGACTGTGGTGGGAAATGCCCTTCAGCTCTCATGCAGACCCTATGCCTCCGGCCAGTCTTTCTGTAAATGCTGGGGAAAGATGTGGAGATCCTGGGAGGGCTGTCATCTCTGTGGGCAGTGTGCTCTTACTATCTGCATGAAACAACCCTGTTCTGATGGGAAGGCCTGGAGAACAGCTGAAAACACAGAGGTTTTAAATCTCTGTAGTTATCTTCTCATGTGTTTCTACTGAAGAGTGCAGTGGGGGCCAATGCTATCTGTGAGGACATGGTATCGATCCCTGTTATTAGACATTTTCATTTCTTCCAATGTGCTTTTCCACGCCTTACTACATTTTTTACTGTGTGCTCATAGTACTGCAGTTGTACTTTGATTGTTTCAAGATGGCTGAGGCTGGAAGTGAAGGGGGTAACATTTCTAGAATAATTTATTCTGCATAAAACCTGTTCAATACCCAAATCCATTCTCTTTTTGTGTAGATAGTGGTCCAAATCTGCTGGTGCCAACAGGCATGCTCTACTGACTGCTCATGAAGCTTTGCTGGTTGACACCAGCTAAGAATTTGGATCCACAGTTTGAGGGAGGGAGAGATGAAGTGTAACAGTAGATGTCAGACTGTATTTCCAGTTACATCAGACCAAGCCTGGAGTAAGTTTGTTTAAAGCAAGGAATTTTTTCAGACTTTCTTTGGTGTAGAAATTTTTCTTTCCTTTCTTTTTCTCAGAAAGTGAGTTTGTCCCTGAGCATTTATGTCTTTCAAAAATCTCAGTCAGGCAGAAAATACTTTTTCGTCAGTCTCCGAGACGCTAATGAAACCCAGAGTAACCCACTGATATGCAAAGTACTTCATTTAATGAATTTACACACACACACACACACACATATATATATACACAATGAAAGTGAAAAAAAATCTAAGGCAAAAGAAAAATCCTCAGGACTAGATACAGTACCCTTTAAGTACAGAGCTGTTTAAAATATCAATCTCCTTATTGTAATTTGATGTGTGAAAATCAGGCGTGCATTTACAATTCAGATCCCATTCCTTAGGGATTCCCATTTAGGGCCTGTTCGTATGATTTATTTAGTGCCTTTCTTCACTTACTTATGCTTGAGATCGTTAGGTATAATGCACATATATGCACAGAGATAAAATGTTTATCATCATTACTTCAATGAAGTCATTTGCCATCCTTGACACCCTCTAATGTCCCAAGTGCTTCAACCCACTGGCTCATTTGCCTGGCCTTGCTTTCTCTTCAGTTTTTCATCTCAAATTCTCTATGCGCTCCCTTCATCAATCATGGAAGTTTAGCGGGTAGCAGGAGGGAAGGCAGCAGAATAATTACCCAAATATAACAAACGAAGGTCCCCTCTGTGCTGCAGAAGGGACAGGGGGAGGACAGAGGACTCCTGAGTGTGTATTTCATGCTCCCTTGAAAACATTAACGATGTTTAATGGAAGCCAAAGAACCCTCTGGAAGCCAGTGTGGTCTCAAAACTGTGCCCCACATCACTAGCCTGAGGACCTGGTGCTCCCCTTTGTTTCCTCTGGCTGCTCTGCCTCCCACTGCCCCAGGCTGCCAGCGTTTCACCACCGCTGATGTCTGCAGTCAGGAACCACATAGAACGTCCTCCTTTGGATCTATTTTTCAAAAAACAGGATCCAAATCACCGTGCCCTGACTACATTCAGCTAATTGGCCCTTGCTTTCGGTGACATCCGTGGAGTGGGGCTGAGCAAATTGAAGATGAAAGGGTGGGCAGGGATGGGGGCAGGGGGTAGTCAGCATGGCCCGGGGCACAGCGTCACACAGCTGGGGAGAGGCGAGGAGGCTGAGGGGTCTGGGGCAGCCCCCAGGTGGCTCCATGCAAGGTGGCTCCTCCACTTGGAAAGGAAGGAGATCGGTCTTTCACATTCCTTTGCCTCCCCGGTATGGAAACCAGCTGCAATGTGGTATTTCCCTATGACTTGAAAGCAGGAATGTACAAAAAGCCTGGCAGACCACATCGCTGGGGAGGCAGATCCTGTAGATGTTCACACTCAGGGAAACAAATGGTTTTAGGGTTGCTTCAGAGCTCGGTGAAATGCTAGTTGCTGTTGTGTGTCACGGAGGAAACGGCTTGGAGCAGCATTCAGTCAAATACTAGACATACCACTGTGGCTTGCCCTAGTTAGGACTCCAGAAAAATAAGCTTGATAAAATGATAGTCCAGAGTTGGGACAAATTAAAAAAGAAAAGTCTTTTGTAGACCACAAAACCAACACACAGTACAAAGCAATCCTCTTGAAACAGAATCAAACAACATGAGATGGACATGAACAACCATTCATCTACTTCTTATTTTTTTCCAGTATGTCCATGCTGGGCTTTGATCACTTACTCAAGCATTAATATTCACCACATTCAAAATTCAATCAGTAGTGACAAATACCAGAAAGAACACTCACAGGTTTCTGAATGCTCCCAGACACTTCAAAGCATACAAAATAAATAAATAAACAAACACAGCAAAAGCCTCATTTTTCTTTCAGCACATCCTTCTCCCTTTCCCCAAATATGAAGAACAATGTTTGCAGTGCACCCAGAGGATGGGGCTGATAGATGATCAGGGAAACACTTTTCAGAGGGGTGAATGTGGTCTCCACAGAAAATGCAGTAACAATGGTTGTCTCTAATTAAAACTTAGGAGATTCAGTCCTTGAATGCATCTACTGAGAGAGGCAGTTATCCTACTAGGGAATTCCCAAGCTGTTTGTTTGCCCACAGTTATAGGGAAAGAAAGGGAAGATGAACTGCTCATACTGGAATAATGGTTAAAGTCTGTGCCTCTAAAGAAAACTAAATTTTCTTGATTTGATTTTTAGGGAAAAGAATAAGCCTATATAATGTGATACTTGTCATCTCCTCCAGTTTAAAGTATGTGGCTGTATAGAGACGTACTGCTCTGGAGGTCACATCTGGACCTCTAATGAACCTTTTCACATGGACTTCTCCAATCTTTTTTGAATTCATCTAGCACATTAGTCTACACAACATCTGATGGTAATGAGTTCCACAGTTTAATGAGATGTTATATGGAAAGAAAACAATGGACATTCCTAGATCTTTGATAGAGATTTGCCATTTCTGCCCTCCTGAAAGTGAGAAGTGTGCTGGTTTTCATGTCTTTTCTAAGCATGTCAAAAACGAAGCAGAAGATTCTGTCTTCCATGCCTGGCCTTCTTGGAATTATACACTGGGACCTTTTTCTGCTTTTTTGAATTGGCCACTTCCAGCTTAACAAACAATCAGTGTTCAGTCACTCATTTTTCCTGCTACATGGTTTGGTCTATTTTCACAGAATCACAGAATCACAGAACCATTTAGGCTGGAAGAGACCTCCAAGATCATCCAGTCCAACCTATGACCTAACACTACCAAGTCCTCCACTAAACCATAACACTAAGTTCTTCATCTAAACGTCTTCTGAATACTTCCAGGGATGTTGGCTCAACCACTTCCCCGGGCAGCC